>JAMKCH010008668.1:0-37306 GCA_023653785.1 Ophioderma brevispina
AAAGATAAGCTATCCTGGTCTCGGACCACAAAATATTCCACGGGACCAGATAATTGAACATTTGGAAGTTATGGGGTCCAGTGGACCTTCAAGTTAAAAACCAACAGCGGGAAACCCTGCTTCTAAATGAAAGGTCAATGATCATGTTGTACTCCATTTTTCTCCCCTCTCTCTAACCTCTCCGTGCC
Source organism: Ophioderma brevispina (assembly GCA_023653785.1). Lineage (NCBI taxonomy): Eukaryota > Metazoa > Echinodermata > Ophiuroidea > Amphilepidida > Ophiodermatidae > Ophioderma > Ophioderma brevispina. Next base: position 189 of record JAMKCH010008668.1, read on the forward strand.
TTGTCGCTCCTCCTCTCGCCGCCTAGCTCCCTACTCTTCTCGCTCTCTCTCCACTTCTCTCAGGCTCTCTCTTCGTATTGCAAACCGTTCTATTGAAATTGTATTTTTCAACTAAATGGATTGTATTATTTCAAAGTATAAGATGAGTGACATTTCACTATATCGAAATTGGTCCATTTCATTGAACCATAAACAGTTCATATCGGATCTTAGTAGGTTGCAGATAAGCCGATTCTCAGCAAGTGTCAGGTCATTTACTTACTTCCAAAACACTTGAAAGTCATGATTTCGGGCATTTTGATTACTCTGAATTCCAATAGAACAATAGGAGATAGGATATGCAAGTGTTGTTCCTTTGGGAGGCGAGCACCAATGAGCCATGTGATACTCAGAGAGAGGCACACACCTGGACACCGTTGCCGACAAGTCACCCCGCCCCGAGTCACACAGGCAGCCATGGAACGATGGACGTGCGGACTCAGAGGCGAATAGTGCGATCGATCAGCCAAACAAGCTTTTGATATGTTGGGCAAGCCGTCTGGACCAAACGTTCCAATGTTGTTGACCCTGTCAACCACCGGCATGCAATTGAGGAAGCAAGGCTGCGACCAACTAATGGGAGATGGAAATGCCCTAAATGGCCATACTGCTTTTAAAGAGGTCAATTTAGGACTGGATGTCCCTCTAAGATCCCGGAATTGTGAGTAAAGTCTCCATGATTTTGGAAAAAATAGGTCAGGGGGTAGGCCCAATCGTGCCACTTTATAGAGTGTACATTGGTACGGCTATTAATATGGCCCATAACCAATCATTTTCAAATAGACGGACCCCGTGGTCAGTTTTAAATGGCCGCCATTCACATTTTCAATGTTTCATATCTCGGTCTTTGTGTCTATAACCAGTTGTTTTGAATGCCAGGTATCTAAAAATATGGACATAGGCATCAAAATATGTCCACCCCCTTATACAGCTAACGGGAGTGATGCAAGACCTAAGGGTTAATCCTTTCAGAGCGGGATATTTTTGATAGACACCGCTTATACACCGTGCAAAAAATCAGAATTTTGTCAATATGCTTTTAGGGACAACTGTAATGTTGAAATTCCGTGCACCTTTAAGGCAATACAAATGATCCTTAGGTCACTTTGAGCAACTCTTGAATATCCATATGTGAAAATGTAGCATTTGAGGCATTTTCAAGAATGACATCAAATGAATTCTTTAGGGATCTTTCTTCTTCTAACTTGGATATCTTGTTCCTGAACACCTTATATTGTTGGGGACTAACAGTCACCTTACTCTTGGGGGAATCATTTTGAGATATCCATCACCTTCTTTTAGAAAACGAGCGAGCTTTAGACATTTTTCAAACAATGAACAACCGCTATGACTTTCTATTGCTACGAAGCCTTTTGGCAACTTTGGTAAACCACCTTTTCTGATATTTTTATACCAAGTAAGAATTAAAAAAAGAAAACCCTTAATTAACTTTCCCCCCCCATCCCAAATATGTCCATAACATCAAGGACATTTTTAGGAAGATTGGTGAATACCCATTTTTTTTTTAATGGATTTAAAAAAAAATATTTAATTATCTTTTAGACCCCCCCCCCGTGAGTTTTGACTTCTTACCTTCTCTTTTGCAAGGACTCGTACCACTGTTGCAGTGTAAAATGTATTTATTTTGGAATATAAAGAAGTTAAATAAAAAAAAAATAAATAAAAAATAAATAAATAGGACATTATTTTTAAATATATTCCGTCAGGCATTTTGGTTTCCAATTTGGCCGCCATTGCCCACAAAATTGACATTCTCTTAGATATGAATTAAAATGATATTGACTTGATGTGTATGTCTAAGCTTAGATTTAAGGGGCAAGAAGTCCAATATGACATATATTTTAAAAGAGAAGCCCTTTGCCCTTGTTTTTTTTTAAATATGAAAGCCATTTTGAGTTAAAATTGACCATTTCAGAGCCAGGTTAAGATGATCTAATGTGGTCGACCACATTTCGATACGTTTTGTTCATAACATCAAAGGTAAACATATCCTGGGACCTAATTTCACCGGGTGATGAGCAAAATATTCTGATATCAATTATCTCAATTTTTGATGAGTAAGTGTGGGGGGGGGGGCGACGATGGTCACCCACCTTTGTCTACTATGCTGTATATTTGTGTTTCATTTTGTGCATATTAATGATTTGGCGCTAATTTACGCGAGGTACTAAAGGACGCGGGTCTCATTTAAAAAAAACCTCGGTACAAATTAAACAAGAATGTCGGATCCTCTTGAACTCTAACAAAATGTTCATGTTTTACATACCTTAAGATTTGATTTGGAGACCATGTTCACTTGTATTTTTTAATATTTTTGTCAATTATTGCAGGTGTTGCGGCACTACCTTTCTCGATAGGCTGCATTCTTTGCCTACACTTATCGACTCTACAGATCTCAAAGTATCATACATGAGCAGTGCCCTCACTGCCTATTTCTTGGGAAATAATCACTGTATTTGCACAATGTTGTCACGAAAAGATCCCTAAATAAAGCATGGAATAACCCCAGTACAGAGCTCAAGAACGGTTTCTCCACGGGGACTTGCTAATGGAAAGAAAAACGCTCTTACAGAATATGGGAAACGGTATAACTTCGGAGATATTCAAATTATATATTATTATTCTTATTATTAGAACACATTTATATAAGACCTCTACAAAGAAAACACAGCACTTTACAAAAGAAGATGCAAAAATCCCTTATACAAAAAACTATACACAAAATGCCCGCAACGGCCAGAAAAAAAGCACCAAAGCAAAGTACAACTGAGACTTTAATATAAGTGTGTCAAGATTGCGTTTGAAAACAGGCTCAGACACACATTCTCTTTGATCAATCGGGAGACCGTTGCAAATTGAGGAGCCGCCAACAACCAAAGGAACGGTCGGCCGCCTTACGTTTCGACCCGTGGAACGCAAAAGAAGGGTCGGTATCGTTAGAGAGCGTAGTCTGGGTTCTGTTGTCAGTCACAAAGAGCTCATTATAAAGATTGAATGATGTTCTGAACGATATGACCGGAGACCGTAGCAATGAACTACATCTTGAAAATACACGATACAGGAAATTTTGTAAAATCCTTGTTTACAGGGAGCCAATGAAAGCATGTCCATCAAGACAGCAGTGGACGGCCCGTCCACATGCAAAAACCAAACGAGCGGGCCTTATTTTGGAGGGATGAAGGCGGTTAAGGGATCGACTTGGGCGCAAATCAATCATAAGGGAATTTGCGGATCAAGCCTGGATAGGAACCAGTCCCCTGCGCATGGTGGCATGCTTCTGAGTGATAAAGCGACCGAATACGCCAGAGATTTACGAATGTGGAAATGACTGTTTTGCAAAGAGAATTAACATGATAAGGGACATAAATGGACTATCAAGGATAACGCCCAGGTTTTTGACCGAACATGAAGTTGTATGGTAATTTCACAATTTTCAACACAATTATTGGATGAAGGATGGTAAAACACGGGATTAGCAACAACGAAAAAACCCGTTTGTCTTGATTTAGTGAAGGTAATTAGCAAACATCCAATTACTGATCTGTGAAATGCACCTGGACATTTCAAGGAATGACGCTGACAAATCTTCATCACTTAGGATCGAATTCGCGTATAATTGGAAATCGTCAGCGTAGTCATGGAAAGAGTGTCGTTATCGAATGATTTCAGAAACCGGCGGTGGTATACATAATAAAGCAGTGAGGTCCAATATTGAACCTTGAGGTAATGATAGTTCAAGACCTTTTCAGAGAAATTCATTTTCACAACTACTCTAGTAGTACGATTCCTTAGATAAGTTTGAAAGAAAAACGAGTTGACACCAATTCCAAAATGATCCTCATCTTGTAAAAAAATGTTGTGATAGACAGTATCAAAAGCGGCCGACATGTCAAGAAGGACAATGAAGACGGCTTTTATACAATCCAAGGACTGAAAAGAATGTCCACTTGCCCCTTGATGAGAGCGGTCTCAGTACTATTGATTTATTTTGTACGAAAGGACTGAAGTTCCTAGGAGAGGTGTTGCCGTAAACATAGTCCAGCTAGGAAATGGTACAGGACAGAAGAGGGTGTGAAATGAAAGTGATACAAAAGCTCCAATTTTTGTTTGCTACACGGTATTATAGAATCTTTAACTCATTCACAATCCAGATTGCTTTTCTTAAGGATGGGATAAGATGATGTCTTTAAAGATTCCGGAAAAACACCGGAAGCAAGGGAAGTATTAAATCTTGCGTGATGACCGGGAGCTGAATTTGCAAATTGTCTTTGACAAGCCATGAAGGAAAGGTGGTCCCAGCCAACCTGACTTGCGTGGGGAACCGTCATTAGAATTTTTTCAACGTCAAGCAATGTTAGAAGGGAGCTTAAAATCGTTAAAAGAACTACTACAACAGTTAGGCATTATCATGAGAACTTTGCATAGAATGATGAAGCCACTTAGCCCTGAATATTTTCACCTTCGCCATGAAAAGTTTAAAAAACTTGGCAAGATCTTTGTTAGAATCACAATCAGGGAGAACCTTTTTAGGTTTGTTTTAAAAAGACATTAATGGTAACAATCTGTCTTTCCACAATAGCATTGGTAGATTTATCAGAATAGTAGGCAATCTTAGACTCAGTAATCAATTTGCAAACATGTTCTTTTTGTGCAATAAATACCCCATTGATCCTCCTCCGAATGAACTTTTTCTGTCTCCACTTTCTCCTCTCGAGTTTAGCGACGGAACGGACCCCGTCTGCGGCATGAATATTATCATTGTACCAAGGAAGCCTATGCTGGACAATGCGCTCCTTAGTGATGAGTGGAGCAGCCCTCGTCCAGAACACACATAGTCCTTACCCTCGTACAACTCAGTGAGAAAGTTTTTAGGATCGTCACTCTGAGGAAAAATCAATGAAAATTGGTCATGAAAGCAATTATAAACGAGAATTACTGTGCTCAATGTTTCCAGTATTCGCGAGAGGTTTGTTGTAATCTTTAATGGTGGCGGCTTATCACACATCAAGTTTACAAGTAACTATGAAATGGTCTGAGTAACGCAAGGTTGCATGACGAGAAGGACCTTAAATCAAAAAATCGTTGGAAGAAGTTAGAAGGCGGCATTCCTATCGCGAATTATGAAGGTTTGAAAGCTACATCTCAAGAATGGCAAAAGTAGAAACCAATATTTTAACTTGCCAGAGCCCCCGGCAGGTTTTTGTTTGCAACATCAGGAACCACATTAAGAGGTAAAGCTGATACCGAATAGTTCCAGCTTTAGAAAAGTCTATTTTCACTCACTGAATCGATTATGTTCATCGGTATTAATAAACATTTTTCAGAAAGCATCCCCCCCTCAAAAGGAGTGATGGTTTTTACAACTGCTCCAAAGATGGGAAAAACTGAAGGCGGACATCAGTTGGGACCAATGTCCAGGATTGAAAAATCGATGAAAAAGATTCTTGTTTTCTATGGTACACCATGTGAGGGATTTGAATTTGCACCCCTTATGAGTCCAATATATTTCCACAATTGGTTTACCATCTTTGGCATCTTGGAGCATTTCAGTTGTGCGTCTTTGGGGGGGGTGGGGTGATCCACACATCCTAGTATTTTCTCCATGAAACTCCTCTGAAGTTATTGGTCGAAATAGTTGTTTTCTGTCAGGTAGTTGATTGTTCTTTGTCGGAAATTACCCATTTCCGAGGTTACCACTCGAATTCTTCAGTGTGATGGGCCTGAATTCAGATGGATCACTAGTCTTCTCCTCTTTGGCTATAAGGAGTTATCCTTTCTCCAGTTCGCCAGCTCACAGGTATTGCGGCTGTTCCCATATATGGGCAAATAACTAATGTAGTAACCGGGGTGTCCCGAAAATACAAGCACATGCACACATGCACACTATCTATTTGTATCTTATAATACGAAATGCAAAGTTGTATGTACCTTCAGTTTTTGACCCAAATGGCACCAAGGTTCTTTTGTAAAACATTATTACTTATGTTTCATCTATACACAAACAGATTTATTTTATTAAACGTTCTTTTGGCTACATAGCATCAGTAGATTTCAAAATGGTTCGACCATTTGTACACAACACATCATCCGTTTGCAAATTTAGAGTGTGTACCATTAAGAACCTACTTGAAATAAAGACCGAGGACAATGACCTCTGACATCCACGTCCCAAAAAGTCCTTCTAACTGTTTATGGAATCTGTGTATGATTATAAATTAAAACTGCTTATGTAAGGGATAGTGCGCAACTCAAAACAGGTTCATTGATGATTACAAGATCGTCAGAACTACGAACTTATTCCTCACCAACAACCTGCTTTGGGCTCTGTCGTTATCGTTTTGGTGATGTCAATTCAAATGGCGTTGGTTACCACTGCAATACCCCACGGATCGCCTTCCAGTACAGGTAGGCTTATGTAAATGAGGCGCGGTACATGGTTTTGTCCAGGTTGTCGATTTTGTTGGGATTGGCGTGCATGCCGAGTGGAGATCTGTCGTACCCATTATTGCGGATTAGACGCTAGGCAGCGAAGGCCTGGGCCAAAAGACCCAATGTCTAGTCGTCGGATGTCGGATTTTGAAAGGCGTGAAAAGCTGAAATGTGACACCATTGATTCTTAGTACGAACATCGATTGAACTGAAAATTAGAACTGTGTCCTGATTTCATAAATATAACAGGGAACATTTGAATTATAAAATATGGAATGGCAATCCAACTAAGCTATATTGAAATGCAATGAGGCAATGCAAAAGAACGTTACAGAGGTGCCGTGGACCATTCTGTTTGTCTCTTCTCCAACACGCGAATATAGCCTAGGAGCAAAAACAAAGGACTAAAACAGGATTTGAAAAGCTAAGAGCCATTAAAATGTGTGATATCAATCATGTAAATGTAAACGCTTTCTTTCAAAAATGAAAACCTAACAAATAAACTTTCTCACCCACCGACACTAAAAGTAAACAAAACAATAACTTATAGTGTCAGCGCGCAGCATTCCACAACATTTCACATCCCATTAAAACGTTCCCGATTATTATGTATAACGCATCTGTGAAGATATGGATATTCCTTTTGAAGAACAAGGCCGGTGCTACAAGCAAATCACATGAGATATATTTCAGTTTGTCCAGGACATTGCCTTACATAGAAAATGTTTGGTATATTTGATAGCCAATTAAGAAAGTGTACAAGTCATTCTTTTCAACATATTTTAAGTGTTTCTATAAGGTACCCACCAGTAAATTTATAAAGACTTACTAGTGGATAAAAGATACTTTAAATCTCCCATTGGTTTTTGGATAATTGACCTTTTACTATTGCGTAAGCAACCGTAAATGCTTAACGAATTATTATACGTTGGCCGTTTTCATATTTATCAAGATATAACTGAAAGAAAAGACTCCACTTTTTCAAATCTTCCAGAAAGAAGTAAAACGTATTTCCTTGGCCACTATATGGTATCCAAAAATATACATATGTCCTAATTTGAAAACAAAAAAATGGGGGCTTCAATTTCTCACAATTATGTGCCGATTAGACATAATATTTGTATGTGAGTATGGTTTACTGTTTCAGCTGTGTATTTTATCATATGTTATGATGTTATAATCAAAATAAACTCTCTGTGCAAAAAAAATCGAACCCCGGAGACTTCAAATGTAAAAAAAATGTGGCTTTTTTTTTTTTTTTTTTTTTTTTTTTTTTTTTTTACTGATTTTCATATTTCTATTCAGATCTGGCCAACTGATGAACGTGGTGTGGAGAAAAGAGTTACCCAATATAGTTACTAGTCTACCAAGTAGTGAAGGAGGCAGCAACGCATGGGCGAATGACTATTCACTGTAGACTACGCATGTGCAGAAAGTCTCACTTTATCAGACGAAAGCTTACAAAGTCTGAATTCCGAACATCCATTTTCTAATGTCAGTCATGTCTGTCCTATTGTCACTATCTTCACTTTTCATCCATCCCCGTATCCATCCATCCTCCATCCATATCCATCCATCCATCCAGCCTCCATCCATCCATCCCCCTCCATATCCATCCATCCACCCACCCATACCTTCATCCTTCATCCACCCATCCATCCCTCTTGCGCATAGGGGTAGTGCGACAACCAGAAACCTTGAAGTTCATTGATGAATACAGTCGGTCAGGGAAAACTACGAACTTATGCTCACAAACATGACTTTGGGATCTGTCGTATGCGTTTTGGTGATGTCATCAAATGCGTTGGTTACCACTGCAATACCCCACGGATCGCCTTCCAGTACAGGTAGGTTATTATGAGCGCGTACATGGTTTTGTCCAGTTGTCGAGTTGTTGGGATTGGCTGCATGCCGAGTGGAGATCTGTCGTACCATGATTGCCGGATTAGACGCTAGGTCAGAGAAGGCCTGGAAACAGGGCCAAGTCTAGATCGTCGGATGTCAGGATTTGAAGAGCGTGAGATGAAAAATGTGCACCATTGATTCTTAGTACGAACCGATTGAACTGAAATTAGAAATTGGTCCTGAATTTCAGTAGAATATACACAGGGGAACATTTGACATTAGAAAATATGGAATGGCAATCCAAACAAGAATATTTGAATGCAATGAGGCAATGCAAAAGACGTGTACCAGAGTGCCGGGACCCTTCTGTTGCTCATTCTCCAAAACGCTAAATATAGCCTTAGGAGCAGAAAACAAAGGACTAAACCGGATTTGAAAGCTAAGCCATTTAAAATGTGTGATATCAATCATGTAAATGTAAACGGCTTTCTTTCAGAAAATGAAACCTTGAAAACAAAAATAAAAAACTTTTCTCACCCAACCGTACACTACAAATAACCCAAAAACATTAAACTTATGTTAAGCTGCGCAGCATTCCACAACATTTTCACATCCATTAAAACGGTTCCCTATTATTATGTAATAAGCGCACGGTGAAGATATCGGATCATCTTTTGACGAACAAGCGTGCTACAGCAATCACATGGAGATATATTTCGTCTGTCCAGACATGCGCGTACATAGAATTTGGTATGATCAAAGTAAAAAGTGACAAGTCACTTCTTTTCAAAAATATTTTTACTTTTTTTATTTTTTGAAAAAAGGGAAATTTAAGGCTATGATAAAGATGACTTTAAATCTCACCCTTGGTTGGCCTATATGACCTTTTACTATTTGGCGTAAGCAACAGTAAATGCTCTAAAACGTAATTATTATTACTTGCCGTTTTTCATATTATAAGATGAAAATGAAAGAAAAGACTCAACTTTTTCAATTTCCAGGGAAAGATGTAAAACGTATTTTCCTTGGAAAAGCTTTATACAAAAATAGCAATATGTCCAATTGAAACAAAAATGGCATATTTTCTCACAATTATGTGCCGATAGAACTAATTTTGTAGTATTGAGTATGGTCTGTTTCATCTGTGTATTTATCATATGTATGATGTTATATGCAAAATAAACCGTCTCTGGCAAAAAAAAATCTGAAACCCCGGGGACATTCACCTGTTTCTTTTGTGTGGTGGCCTTCTTTTTTTTTTTTTTCCCTTGTTTTTTTCTTTGTAAAAAAAACTGTGGCTTTTATTTACTTGGTATATCGGAATTTAAGAGGTACTGATTTTCATATTTCTATTCAGATCTGGCCAACTGATGAACGTGTGTGGAGAAAAGGTTACCCAATTAGTTATGGAAAAGTCGTGAAGAGGCAGCAACGCAGTGGGCGAATGTTTCATGGTAGACTACGCATGTGCAGAAAGTCTCACTTTATCAGACGAAAAGCTACAAAGATGAATTGCGACTAATCCCCTTGTCGAGGTCATCTGTCTGTCTCTATTGCTCTCTATCTTCACTTTAATCCATCCATCAGTATCCATCCATCCATCCATCCATATTCCATCCATCCATCCATCCATCAATCCATCATCCATCAATCAATATCCATCCAATCCCCACCCACCCATACCTTCATCCTTCAATTCCACCAATCCATCCGCTGCGCATCCATCCTCGAGCCACCACATATCCTATCCTTCAATCTTTTCTCTCTATCTTGTCATGTGAGTGTAAGTATAACTGAAATAGTTGGGCGAAGAGTTTCATATCGACTATGAAAAGTACGTAATAAAAACGTATAACTTAAGTATTTCAAGAATTTAAATATACCACTTTTTGATAATAAACATCCTATTATTTACACCGGGGACGTGTTAAAAAACCATCAAGAACAGAAGATGGGAAACGCGTACACTGACAGAATCATATTTGATAAACGCTGATAGACGAAAACAATTTAAAATTACAAATTAAACATGGGTCACTGGCTGATGTGGACCATATTAAAAGCAGAAGAGAGAGATTATTTACCAATCCTTTCCTTCCTAGGTGATCAAAAGTGCGCCCTTTAATAAAAGACATAAATATTTCTGACATGATTTTGTTGCATCCACGCCACGTGACTTTCGGCAGATGATACATCTGTCTTTAAAAGCAATCTGGAGAGCACACTCGTTATCTCTGATGTGATGAATGATTGTAATGATCTTGTTGAACATTTTTCACAATGTTTCTAAGAAGTCTTGGCATTCATGCCCCCAGTGCACTAAACTCGCACAATCGCCCCAGGCCCCGGTGGACAACACGAGGATTAGGGAATGAAAAGCGCGAAAACAGCGTCGTTGGAAAGAAAATGGAGAAAGAGCAAAACAAGTGGTACAGAGATCTTACATGACCCCCACAACATGAAAGGGTTGTTAAACGTATTGAAGTGCAAAAGAAGAGCACTTTCTAGCAGAAAGGTAATTCTAGGCTACTTTGAAGACCCTTGGTGGTCTTTTGAATAGGAATGGTCGCACCACTCTCTGCCACCTTTGATACACCTAGCAAATGTGTAATAGTTTCGCTCCAGTCTTTCACAGAGAGAGTAAGAAAATCAGGGAAGAATGATAATAAGGCCTATCCAATCCGATGTCCACTGCTCAGATTTGCGTGGACGCCGTTGGTATCATCATGAACTTGTCGCCTTTAAAGAACTCGGTGACAAGGAGATCTCTAATATCATAAGGGTTGTCAAATAAAACCTCTCTCTTGATTGATATGCCCACATGGTTGATAAAGGAAAACATTGACTACAGACTAGGGACCATGTGTCTAATATTAGTTTTATTGGTAAAGTGATATCGAGAAGGATGTGATTTCCAGTTCAATGCGCATATGGACAAGAACAATCTTAATGAAATCTTTCAGCCTGCATATAAGAACAAGCACAGCACTGAAACTGCTCTCTTTCAAGGTTAAAGATGAATCACCGATACATACAAGGACAGGAAAGACCTGGATTTGTCTGCTGCCTTTGATACCTTTGATCTGGGATACTGGTTTCATCAGTTTGAAATGACTTTGTTATCAAGGGTCATACAGCACTCAAGTGGTTAAATCCTATATGACGGGTCGCACATTTCGGGTTAGTATCAGTGGGGACATGTCGGAGATTTTAACCCTTGACTATGGCTGTTCTAAAGGGCGATAATTGGTCCACGGGCTTTCACAAAGTGCCGCCTCAACACATTGCTACCATCATTCGTAAACATTGCCTTCAAGTTTAACATGTATGACGCATGACGCTACAAGTTTACCACAATTTTGATCCAAAGATTACTGGTGAAGCTGCGATTACCATTTTCAAGCTATCATGCTGTGTTGGTGATATCCGGAATTGGATGACTCAACTAAAACTAAATTATTCTAAGACTGAATTGCTTTATTGCCTCGCCACCCCATTTAATGTCTCGCCTTTCTGGATCCTCAATATGTATTGGTACCACTGAAATATCACCATCTGCGACTGTCAGGAATTTGGGTGTCGTATTTGACTCTACCATGACCATGTCGTCACATATTACACCTTTATGCCAGTCATTGAATTTTATTCTTTGGAACATATCTCGAATCCAGCGGTTATAGATCAAGATACCTGCAGTACCATCATGCGTGTCTTTGTTCTCTCAAAGTTCGACAATGCAAATTCTCTCCTTCTTGGATGCAAGAAAGCTGACATCCTATACGACTACAACGTCTCCAGAACAAGGCCGCCAGGAATATCTTTAAAGTTACCAAAATTCACTCTTTGTCTGAACTCTTAAACACTCTCCATTGGCTTCCTATAGACAAGCGGATTGTTTTCAAGATACCTTGATACATCTACAAGTGTCTAAATGAACTTGCGCCTGTATACCTCTTCAGTTCCATTTCAATATTCACTCCATTTCAATTTTCTGCCTTGTGTTTGGGTTGATTATGTGTTTCTTTGATTTTTGTAAAGCGCACTGACCATTTTTGGAATTGCGCTATTTCAAGCATTTATTATTATTATTATCAAGAGAAGATACCAGTAGCTTCCCACAATGCATTGCTTCCATTGGAAGTTTTTGTACAGGTTGCCATGTGGATCGTTAGAGATGAAACGCTCTTAAAATGCAAGTTTGTGATCAGTACTGTCAATTTAGCCATGTTTCATCACTAACGACCCACATCAGTACCTGTACAAAAACCTCCATTGGAAGCAATGCATTGTGGGAAGCTATTGAAATCTTCTCTTATTATTATCTTTCTCTTATACTCCTTCACAGGGTTATATCGTGAAGAAGTCTCGCCGTTTTATTTGATGTTTATCGAATTAGAAGGGGAGATGAACGACATGAAACTGACGAGTCGTCAAAAGGAATTGGTAAATATAATCTCTTCTGCTTTTAATATGGTCCACATCGTTTCTGAAGGGAAATTCTCAGTATTCACCACTACCCTTTGGGAACTAAAGGCCACTATAATCTCTCAGAGAGCACATTTGCAGCCAAACTTTAGGAACTACTGGCCAAGGTTCATATGTGGTGGGCTACGATTGGGATGAGTGGTCATGTGGGCAGATTAAAGAGACATTCTTTAAAATCTATCAATTCGTTTTTCTGCCACAAATCAAATGCTACGATCGCAGTGGCGTAACCAGCTTTTTTTCAAGGGGGGCAGAGGGGGCACATATATTTTCAGGGGGCAAGCATATATTAAAATTTGTTAGTATAGTATATGGCCTATGTAAATCACTATTTTTCAAGGGGGAAAGAGGGGGGGCAAGATTCCCCACAGGGGGGCAGCTGCCCCCCCCTGCCTCCCCCCTCTGTGTACGCCACACTGTACTATCGCCAAACTTGATCAGTATAAGAACCGACCCAAGGTCCATATGAGGTGTACACAGCTTGCGGTTAAATGTTATGTCGGATGATTAAAGGGGCATTCTGTCATTCTGAAGTGATACATGTGAATTTTTATTAAACATTTCTGATCGCGATGAGGGGCAAGGTAGATTGTTTGAGAACTGCCTTGTTGGAGGATTCAAATTTCTCTAATTTGGCACTTGATCACTTGTACAACACCCAAGCAGAACGTTTCGAAGGTAATTTTAACCCATCACAAACCCTTTTAACCAGATAAAAGACTTCTTAAAAAGCATATATTTATTAAATTTACGTGCATATATAGGTAAAACTGTGTAAAACACCGCGGCCATTTTGGCCACCATAGGGATATTTGAAATATGGTACCAACTCTAGGTTTGTTTTCTATATTGTAAACAAGTAAAACAAATAAATGCTTAAGACTATAATGTACTGTATGGAGTTTATGTAAGAGGATATAGTATTTTTGTGTATAGAAAACCCAAACGTAACTACTTTCATTTCCTTTGTCAAATAAGCATGACAAACCTTTGAAATGTTCTCAGTAGGTTTTCTACAACAATTAAAGGTGGTTGTTCCGATTTATGTGTATGTGTTCCTACTTGATATAGAGCCTGGCACGTGCACTTATACAAATACCCCTCAAGAAGTTACCGTGGGAAACAAACTTGCCGGTTTTGATGGTCGACGCAATAATGCATGTTGCAAACCCTATTCAATACTGTGTCTATAAAGTGGTTACCACTAAAGGCGGTTTTTTGTTATAGCTTGGAATAAATGGATTCGAGGGCTCAAATTTCAGGAGCGACCTCAAAATCGATACTACTTCCTCCAGGTAAATTCAGAAGGGGGGTCCCAAAGACGATCGAACACGCCCCTTTAAGTGCAAATTGAGAGAAATTTTGTATTCTCAGAAAATCTCGTGTCCCTTTCAAACACATTTTAAAAATCGTGTTTTAGTGAATAATCCTATAAAAATTTAAGTTTTTAATGGCTTCATTTTCTCATGCTATCTCAACACTTCTACACTACACAGATCGATGAAAAACTCTGCAATAATGCGTTCACCTATAATTCCTTCAGAGAGAAAGGCAGTATGGCACGACCGGAAATCTTCATAGTTCATCCGGGATCTTTTCAGAAGTTGCAGCAATATCTACTAGAAAACACGACGTCGTGTGCTAACCAAATTAAATCGCAACGCAAATTGCGTACACGGGAAATGGTTGATTTCATGCTGCAAAATGTGATGTGAAGCTTTTGATTTGCCATTCAATGTATAATTGGACCGATTGATAAACCAATATTAGCTTGTTCAACATGAACAAGCCCATGCATATTAATAAAACAATAATGGTCACCGTGACAGCTGCTGACTTTTATCTTCGGAGATAATAAGGCTTTTCACACTGAGCAGGTGATCGATCCACTTTTGCGATCCATCGCCGTTTTTGAAGACAATTGCAGCCGTTTTCTGAACAATGTAGACGAATGCACAATAACTCCATGTTACGATGTAAAAGCTTTCCAAAGGAAGGATTTAATAAGCTGCTGCTTACACGAAATACTCCCGGAAATACTTCATTCTGAGACATTTACGGCAGTGTTGACGTTGACGTTTTTAATGCTGAGGTATATACATGGCCATCTGTTAAGTGATATGATTTGTCACCTTGCTTTCCGCACAGAAATAGCGCGTTTTCCGTAGTGAAATTGAACGGACTGAATAAGGAAATTCAACATGTCGAATAGTCTCTTACATAAGTGCATTTAGCGGACGCGTGTGTGCTGTTATTTGTGGAAGCACAACAGCGATGTGTGTCAAGTATCATAATGAATTGGTGGCTGGTTTGAAGTCTACAGACGGCGATCGATCACAAAAGTGGATCGATCACCGGCTCAGTGTGAAAAGCCATATTTCCATCTCCCTGCTTAACTCCTCTATTTTCATCTCATCATTATCTATGTCATTAAGTATGGCTATATATATCTTTACTGTACTCCAGGCTTTCTCAGTACTTCAAACATATCGCCATGTTCTATAGAATCAATTGCTTTCTGGTAATTTACGAACCTAAGACAGATCAAGTTGATTCATTTGACTTTTACAATTAGTTGATTTATAGCCTGTAGGGCGTCTGTGGTGCATGGTGGAAAAACCACCTCTAAAACCTGCTAGTTCTCTGGGTTAATGCTGGTCCAAGGTATCTTTCAGTCGTCTTAAGATTAGCTTTGTGAAAATCTTGTATACATGTGACAGAAGGCTAATTGGGCGATAGTTCCTGGATATCTGCCTTTTCTTCCTTTTTGTGAAGTGGGATGATTTTTTGCCTCTTTCCACTTGACTCTGTTAAATATACTGTTACGGCGCCACATATATACCAATCTAGCTATATCACCTCAAAAGTTGTTTCTCGGCCGTGTGGACTCGTTGTGTAGTGGTTATCATGCTTGCCGCGTACGCAAGCGACCCGGGTTCGATTCCCGGCGAGTGCTCTTCTTGAGGCTTTCTCTTGCTCTCTATCTATTTTTTTTTCCAATTGATTTGTTCTTCTTTTATATGCCTAACGGCCATATAAATATACTAAAAAATGCGGTTATGTCGTACCCTTTTAAGCACATATGATATGACTCTCTCCTCCTCTCCTCTCTCTCTCTATATATATATATATATATTGTCGGGGAAAGATGAATTGATTACGTATTACAAAAAGAATGAAACTACATGTACAAAGCCCAATTCGTTAATTAACTGCTTAACCCCATTTCAATTAAGCATGTGATCTAGTTGATCAGGTCCCTAGGGTGTAGATTCCACACCACTAAATAGATCGGTCTTGGCACCCTCTGGCCGAAGTGTTTAGAAAAAAGGTAAAAATGGAGGTCAGGTCCTAAGTTAAAATTTGAAAATAGAAAACGGAACTTCCTTGGCCATATTATGTGTTAGAAATATTTTAAAGATAAAAATCGCACAATATCAAGACAAAAAGGTGTGTGAGGCATACTGAGTAATTACAGTACTAAATTTTACAGAAAAACAAACCATCCCATAGGAATATTTGACTAGAGCCACATTTTTCAGAGGGGACGGGAACTCAATGCATCGTTGTCTAAATGCTTCAGTAGCTCGAAAACTCCCGTGGTCACCTTATGGATTCTTCTTGGCTGAATGGGATGCAGAGTCTAGCCATCCAAGTATGCATAATTTAAGCAACTGAGTCCGCTCCGTTATGAGAAATTTCGTTTTTAATTAGGCATTTTTGTACATAAACCATGGCAATTTATTTGTGGTGTGCAACCAAGGGTCAGACTGTTAATTCTTTCTTCTAAAATGGCATCATTGATTGCAAATTTTGGTCTTCTAATATCAAAATGTGTAAGTTATAAAGGCCTCATTCAAACGTAGTGTTAATCTAAACCTTGCCATGTGTGTCTTTGAGCCAGGAGCCCTCTGAATTTGGCCACCTCTCTCCTTATCTAGTGGTTTCAAATTTTTGTGTCTACTTTTTTTTTGTTTTAAATGTCAGCTTCGACCATAGGTGCCACTGTCATTTTCATGGACCCTACAAGACTAGGCAAAAGTTTTAACAAATTCAGGCTTATCGGCCGTATCACTGCTTTTGACAACTGTTTTTCCTGGCAACGGACTTTTTTTGGATGTACTTTTGTATGTGTGCTTATTCTTTTTAATTGTCATTTGCCTAATAAAACTTTGTTCTTTTTTGTCCCTTTGTTGATATTTGTGACGAACTCTGTTGGTTTATAGAGAACAGTCTAAACAGGCAGGCAAAAGCCCCCCGTATTTACACAGGCCAGTTCAGATTTCCTTCTTTTCATGTTGAGTTAAGGCCAAGAATACCAAAACCTCTTCATTACAATACAGTGCGAGTCAGAAGGAGTACAATCAAGAATAATTTCCTTTGCAAACTTAATTCAATTAGACAAAAGTTATAAATGACTTTGATAGTCCAATTGATAATCTCTCAGAACGTGATATGTTTAAAATCGACTTCGGAATTCAAAGTTCCAGTCATATTAAAGGCGCGGTGCGGCGAGAGATTTCACATAACAGGTGTCCCTAAAATGTGAAATTCGATTTTTTGCACTAATGGTAAAGCTTTCCCTATCTAAAATATCTCCATTTGAAACGATTAAGCTGAGGAAAATATTTCTCTTTGCTACCAAAATTGTGCAATTTCTTCTAATTTCTATAGAAAGCAAATAAATAAGGACTTTCAGCCTATGTTTATATTGAAATCTAAACATATAAAATCACCTTTTGTTTCCATCCACTTGTTTTTTTTTACAGACATTTATTTAGCCAAATAAAAGAAGTAGAATCTATTGAGTGTCTACTATATATGAAACCACTACACATACTTGGCATTGTTTGATCTGGGACTACAGACAATGCTTCAAGATTTTCCCAAATTTTGTCCACTTACGATTAATTACTTGTGGGCTATCAGCGAAACCCAGTTTCAGACCGTTCGTTGCACCCTCCTCTGCCTTCCTGCGGACAGTTCACAGTTTTTTTGGTAACCGCATTTTGGTTTTATTTTTTGGAAACAAGCAGATCCTAAATCTGGGGGGGGGTGCAACGAAAATGAAAAATAGGCTCTTTTCAAATGTATTTCAGCGTTGGCATCGGTGAAAAACCTGTTTTTGATAATTGAATGTATATGAACTCTGGTCATTTTTCAAATGGTCTCACATGAAAATTTTGCATAAATGTTAATATTTGATGATTATAAATGATTGATATTTGTAATTGTACTCTGTCTGTCATATGATTCATCTCAACTCTAAAAAAAAGAATAAAGTTTTTGGAAGTCATATGCGAAAAAAAACAATTACTGTCAGTAGTTGAAGCCGTGTCTAGCACCCTAGGGTAGGTGCCTTTGTTATGTAATCGGCAGGTTGGATACTTTGTCATGTTTTGCTTTCACCAGTTGCTGTTGTGAATTGTGAATTGGTGTTAGTTAATCATGGATATAGTAGAGAAGGACCGACAACACACTAGTGTCAAAGACCCTAAATCCCACCATATCCCATTACGGCTTAATGGTCATGCAATAATCACCCTCTCAGCAGGAGGTCTTGTGACTGCTGGCCATCGGCTCTACGGGATAAGTCAGTCCGCCTCAAATTTGAATGATGTAAATTGCAATATTGGAAAGAGGAATTGAAAGATTAGGAAAAATTTTGTTCTGAATTAATGGAAAAAAAGCCTGGTCCCAATAGCATTGCCCATTTCATCACTTAAACTAGTGCTTATAACCCTGTATACCTGAGCAAGGTTTTTGTAACACCACAACGGGAAGGGGGCTGTGGTACCAGGCTTCAAATATTTGCATCTGCCATCCTTAAACAGGTTGGGCATGAAAACTTTAAAATTAAGAGAAATTTAATTTTGGTTGGGTATGAGGATAGTCTGAATCATGGCCTTATTAGAGCCAATTTAGTTTCCAAATGTTTATTAACATTTTAATTCTCTCCACAGTGCAACAAATATGGTACATCAAGGCCTTGGTTAATTTTACTCAAGGATTAGCAGTGTTAAAATATGTTTATGTAATTTTACAGCATTCTAGTGCGCTGTGACGGTACAATTGGCTTCTCTGTAATTTGTATAATTTGCCAAGTAATCTTATTTTCGTATAGCAAAAAAAATTGTGGAGCTCTAATAAATACTTTAATATAGTTGTAGTGTAATATAATGTAACATTTGGTCCCTTCCTGCTCCAGGTTTAAATCTAGTTTAAATTTTAGGGATTGGTTCTGCCTAGAGTAATATATTTATGAGAATGTTTCATTCTAGTTGGTCTCTTAAAAATGCCAAAACATAGTATTTACTGGTGGTTGTAGGAATGCAAGTATTGCCGGCGGTGGGAGGTATTTGGGTCAGAAGCAAGGGAACCTGGGCGGGGAAGTTTCTAAGTCGATGTTTCGATGAGTGTGAGGACCATATTGGCTCAGTCAAAATTGATGTCAAAATGCTTGGACTGGGGGAGGGGGTCCTTAGTTGATGCATGTGAGTAAAGTGTTAGTAATTTTATGAGTTTTGGGAATGGGATTTCTGGTCAGATGCACAAAAATAGATTACTATTCGGTTTGTAAATACTAGATATGTAAATGCTTGAGATGGGGATTCCTTAGTAGATGCATGCAAGCAAATTAATAGTAGACCTTTGGGTTTGGAATACAGCCTTCTGTAATGTCTGGTGGGGGGATTCCTTAGTCGTCGCATATGCGCAATAAAATATAATATGAGGGTGAATCAATAGGGGCCCTTTCACGGAAGGGTAAATAGTTGAATGGACTTAGTTGCCCTCCATGATCATCCAAGCATGTGACGAATACAATACATGCACCTGAGTTCAACCGAAACATTTCACTATTTCTGCAGAGTAATTTCTTGTTTCTCTGATGCCTGGGTTGTTCTGAGGCAGGTATGGCCAGGTAACCTTGACCTTCTCGTGAAAGCGCAATATGAATAAATTGTCCTAAGGGATGCATATTTGCAATTTTCTAGCCTCCTCTTCTCCTGTCTGACAGAAAATATTGACTGCCTTTATTCGTGCAATAGTTTTAAAAATGTGTTTGGTTTTGGCTGTTCCATTTCACTGGCTTCGCTTAGTGAAATGGGTAGAGAAGTCGGGCTTGGACCTCGTGATGCTTTTTTGGCATTCATTATTTGTATTTCTTTGAACAACACAATTTGAAATGTAATGATCTGTTGATGTGAATGAGATTATCTTGAAAATATATAGAGTATGAGATGACACTTTACACGATGTAAATTGTGTCATGTTTGTCCGTGATATGAGGTGATGGGTATTGAAATATATTGGGAATATAATAATTGTGGAACGGGACAGGGGTTAGGCCCCTAAAATTCAATGAGAGCACAATCAAGGTATTTTGCTATGTAGGTATGCAGAGTGAGCTAGGCCCACTGGATTTGGCTTGTGGATCTTGGAGTTACGGATGATACCAGATTAATTTAATAATGTTTACGGTTGTGCTCAAGTTGATATTTCTTGTATCGCCCCAGTCTTGTGCTCGTGCAGACACCTTTCGAAAGAATTTGATCCCACTTTTAAGGAGTAAACATTGAAATTTAATCGGGAGTGTATTCCCAATTTTGGATACAACAGGGAATGGCCCTACCATAGACTAGTGTAACAGTGTTTAGTGACAATTTCTGTGACTTAGGTTCTGACAGCCACTTTAGCTGCCATGTTTCGTACTTTTATGAGCTATTTTTTTAACCATTTGACCTCTTGTTCTGGCACCCACATTCTTTAGATCAATTTTATCAGTATATTGTCCAAATCAGGAGCGTTTGTGTCGGTAATGGAACCGGCAAAAGTAGTTAGATTGTGTAATTTTCAAGATTATCAAATTTACCGGCATCGTATTTATTTTGGGTGTTTCGCCAGTCCTATGTTTCCCTGCATGTGACCTGCCGAGATGTTAGGAAATCCCTGCGACTGACGTTCGCGTTTTAGCTATTCTTTTGTGATCAGACTCGGTAGCCAATCGAGGCCCGCGAGCTCCTGGCTCGTTGTCGTCCCCCTTTGAAGAGCCATTGAGCTAGCTCGCTAGCTGCGCGCCAGATTTTGGGCTCGCCAGAATCTATAAAAGGGAGCGAGGGTCGTGGCTCGCATTCAATTTCTGTCTCGGACAGCGGTTTGATTCACGAGCTCGCCGCCTGTATACTGGTACTGACAGGATTGTTCTCGGTACTAAAATAATTCTAGTGAAAATAATTCAGCACTGACTAACTTGATATTTATATGAGGGAATGAAGTTAGACATTTAACTGAATTCTCCCTATTTTAAATTATAGCGTTGGGTAATTTTGTGATTTTTCATTGTCTTTTAACTGGTGACGGCGGAGATAGCATGTTCGCTGACATATTTTCCGTGTAGGTCATCACATCGGCAAATATGCCCCTCGCATGTAACCCCTCACTGTGCTCCGGTCATGGGTTAGCATTGGTTTCGTTCCCGTACCCAACGAGGAATTAGAAGGCATAATTAAATCTGTTACGCTAATTAATTGTTTGTAATGCTTTTGGACATTGGTCTTGGTTTTTGGTGCTTTTGGAGTTAGTTTTTCATTCTGGCCAAGGCCTAGCCTAGGTACAGTTCGAATTATTTATTTACGTTTCGTCTACACGCCAACCTTTGCCTAGGCGTTGTGATTTGTTGGCCCCATTTGGGGTGTATTTTGTTGGGCTTGTCGATATTAAATAAAAAAGACTGAAAAGCAGAAAGAACATTCAAATTTAGAATACTATACAAAGATTACCCTCTGAGGCTCGGATCACCCTCCATTTCCACACAGACCTCAGCCAAAGGTAATAAAATTATGCTCATCTCTCGGTAAAGGATGTAATAGGAAAAATATCCATTCTCGCCGCGCAAGAACTTGCCTTTCAAGTTTCATCCATCATCCATTACCAGTGATCCTAAATACATCGGATAGGACACTCGATCAACGAAGTTGCTGCCATAACTGCACCCTGATCTGCATGAAATCCGTTACTTATGGATCACCGATCGTACGTGGCGCTGTTCCGCTACGCTTCCGATTACGACGTCATACTGCTAAAAAATAATCAGGTTACTTATCGTACATGGTGGCCGCTATACTATGGGCAATAATATTAATCCTGAAAAGAAAAGAAGCTAAAAAATTTATTTTTTACATGTTGAAAGTTTTTTTTTTATTAAGAAGCTTCAAAATTTAGGGTTGGGAATTTATTCGTTTGTATGTAGAGTTATGATATAGGGCCACAATATACATTTAACCTCTCCGTTAAGGTGTATTATATAAATTTTTTTTTTTTTTCAAAAACCGGCGATGATTAAATATTTTTTGGCTTTTCTTTTCAAGATTCATCTCACTGCAGTACTATGCCTGCGAATCGTCTATGGGCATTTGTACACCGTGTCACCCGCCTGTCCCTACTGATAAATCTCCCCCGCCATGTCCATGACTCAGTCCTCAGAACTCGCCACTCGATCGACATGTTTGGGCATGCCTGCCGCATGAGATACTTTTGTGACTCTCGAAACTCGAGACGTCGGTTGTGTTAAAATGCACATTATAAATCCTCTACTCGTGGCTTGAATGTCTCCTCTGAATTCTCCAAAGAAAATCATTTATCAGCTAACAAGAGAGACTTTATTCTTGTCAGAATCCTGCAATGTTTTGAAACTAGCGGCGACTTTACCCTTTGAAATGCATGACCCAGGTACGTGTCCGTGAGCAGGAACTGAGGTCGTGATAAACCCAGTTGCCAAATTGAATATTTGTGAATCGATTGTGTACTAAAGGTTTGGCAAATTAATACGGCGCTACCGATATTCTGCTTCTAATCCCTTCGCGCTTTAATAGTGAGGGCAACAACTTGTGTTGTTCAAATAAAATCTCTCTCTTGTTTGTTTAAATAATTATGGGGAGTGTGGAAATATAAAAATCAAGTTCAGGTGACCTGTATAATCTTGTCAGATAGGCTTCCTTGAAATTACTGCAATCAAAAGAATATTTAGAAAAATATTGTTGACTCTTAGAAAGTGTTTACAAATTTTGGAGTTTTATCAGTCTCTTCTTGAGAACTTGGTGATTGGCAACGGTGCCCATATTAAATTTATTGTACTTCCTGCAAAATATATTAATATTAATAAAACTTGTCTCTGATTAAGGTCTGACGGCTACATTTATACAAGCTAGCCGGGGTTGAAAACTCACCGTCGCCAATGGTAGTAATTTGACGTACGAACAGTCTTCAAGTGACAAATATAATTTCATCTGCCAAGATGGCTCGCTTGTACGCTTTGTGAGTTTGTGTAAAGTTTAAGTCTGCAAGTTAATTTATTCCAACAGGTTTATCTTCAAGTCTAACGATCCTTCGATGGCTGAGCGACATGCGACAACGACCATAATTCCCAGAGACATTATTTTTCTTTTCAACCAAGTTTGTGATCAGATACAAACTGATCATTTTGTTTCATAGCTTTTGGTACTCTGAAAGTTCCAAACTAGATCTTTTTACAAAACACTGAAAAATGCAGCAATCCCTCTATCTTTTCACATCCTCATCTGTTATATAAATTAACCCTCATTTATTTATCAAATCTCAACTTTGCTCTTCCGAGACAGAAACACCTACTTTTGATTATCGTAGGCAAACCCGCTGATTTATGGTAGCTCATAGTCATCTTAGTCTCCCGCTCGTCTATGAATCCTTCCGTTTTTATCCACTCAGAGGTGTGGATACACAGAAGTAGGGTTGAGACCTTAGCATATCATATTATTACACCATTATTCTCCATTTTCTCATCTGCCCTCTATTCATTCCAACAACCATTTTTTTTTGTCTTCTCTGTTCTCTTCCCCATATTGATCCTTTCCAGAAGCTCTTAGTGTGCATTTCCTACTCTTCACCGAACCCCGACTCGTCAATATGCAATATGGTCATGTAATGATCTCTTAGAAATAGATGAAATATTGAAATGTTGAAATTTAGTATAAGATGACAGTTTACCACAACATGTGATAGGTTGTGGCAAAATGGTAAAAATATTATGAGTTGATGTAACTAAAATATGATATGGATATACATATATAATACATATGTCATGTTCTCTTTGATATTTAAATGAGATATTAAAATGAGATGGCAGTTTACAACCATTGATATTGTATATACGTTTAACATGATATAAATGTTTTGAAATAATCTTTATAATACATGTATTAATAGCATTAAAAAGTGAAAAAAAACTAAACAATGCAAAGAAAGGCAAAACTTTTCAATTAATTTATTTCAGCTTTGTCGACGGTTAATATCAAGAATCATTTTACTTTCCTCCTGACCCTCTCCCTCGTAGTCCCCTGTTATGGGGCGATAATTTGGCTTTAAATGGTATGGCCCGTTTAAGCCTCATAAGTGTTTTCATTTGATAGGATGGCCTTCGACCCCAAAACCCCATTTGTAAGTTTTCGCGCAATATGTTCAACACCGTTTTGACGTGAATCTAAAACTGATTTTTGCAATCCCCATAGGGTACTGTGTAAAATAAATATTGGTCGACCAAACTGTTGCTTTTTTTGGCATTCATTATTTGTATTTGGTTTCAAACACCCAATTTTGAAATTTTTAAAATAGTTTTTTTGATTATTTTACATTTTGAGTTTGATCTTGAAATGTTTATGAGATGACACTTTAAACACGAGCGATATTGTGTCTCGTGATAAATTGGTGTCCACATGGTTTATCGTGATAACAGTGATGTATTGAAATATACTTGGAATATATATGCAATATATGGTCATGTATGATCTCTTGGAATAAGATGACATATTGAAATGTTGAAATTTAGATAAGATGACAGTTTACACGATGTGATATTGTGCAAAATGGTAAAAATATTATGAGGTGATGTACTAAAATATGATATGGAATATAATATATAATACAATAATGTAATGCTCTCTTTGATATTTAAATGATATATTAACATGAGATGACAGTTTACACCATGTGATATTGTATAATATGTTTATCATAATATGAAATGTTTTGAAATATATTTTGGAATACATGTAGTGGGGCGGTTTAGACTGCAAAATTGTCGACAACCCCACCCCTCGGTACAACAAAATGCAACCACTTCTATTCGAAAGATAGTATGGTTGTGGTCAAAAACATTGGTGGCAAAGGGTGTTTTTGGGTTAAAAAAATCATGTTTGAGCTAAAACTTAAGAAAATCAAGATTTATTAATTTCTTATCAAAACAAATTTTAATCATGATGGCAATACTATCAATCTCGGAATTTAATATTATAGATTGCTGTTTTATACAATATATAACGGTCTTGAATTTTAGCCCCCAAATCACTTTTTTCCTAATAAAAAAAAACATCCTTGTTTATCACATGTCACCACAAACGAGTATAACATTGAACCCTTGATGGCAAGGTGATAAAACCTACAGTAAATTTTTACTTTAAAAAAAAATAATAATTCGCTTAATTTGCAACCCAAATACATTTTTCGGCCTAGAATCGTCCCTGCCACCAAAATTTCAACCCAAACCATCATTTTCCTAATCTCATTATTTATCCTTCAAATAAAGGTGGTTGTGTTTTTTTGTACCCCCCGAGGGGAGGGGTGGTTGGTAAACTCGAAAATGAGGGCAGCACTTTTTTCAAAAGCCGGACGCTCCGTTAATGTAAATTATGCAATAAAAAGTTTTAAAAAATAAATCAATGCAAAGAAAGAGGTTTAAAATGTTTCATATTTTGAGCATTTTGTCGACGGTTAATATTCAATAATCATTTTAACTTTCCTCCTGATCCTTCTCCTTCGTAGTCCCTGCATGCGATAATTTGGCTTTACTTCTAATGTTATATTATTTCATTAATTGCAATTGTAGGTAAGTGTGACGATGTTACACTTCGTCACGGCTGATTGGTAGAGGTCGCGCTTTGATGTATGTCTTACCTTTCTGTTGGTTGCAGAGGTGTGGTAAAACGTGATTCACAACTCACAAAATTTACGTTAAAATTGGAGATATCGTGCCAATAAATATAATTTTGCGCCGAGTTCTCTGCTCCTACGGGTAATTGATTGAAGCATTAATTTGTGAAACTTAATGATTGTTTTCTCAAAATTGTCAGCACCCATTTTAACTTTCCTCCTAACCACTTTGCGAAATGCACCATACCGCACCTTTGCTGCCTGCCTTTCCCTCGTGGTACCTAGATCCAAATTTTTAGTGCATATAAATTAAAATGAGGAAATCCGGGTACAAACCTCGGGCTTCTCGCAGCTTGCCTTCCCAACCTCGTCCCTCCGACCCCAAATTTAGAGCATTTCAATTCATATAATGGTCCAAGGAATCTAAACAAGTTTTTATATTCCTCCAGCAGGGTCATTTAAACCAGTGTCATGACAAAGTCGACCATTGCAGGAGTTCTAAGTGTTCTTAGGTTTTTCAGTTGATTTGGTGAAGGCTTTGTATTCTGAGTAACAAATTCTCGCAAACCACTGAAAGTACGCGGGACGGACTATGTAATCGCGAGGTCCAATTGTGCCTTTCTCGCGATACGAATTGTAGGTAAAAGAATGATTGCACAGGATATCGTCAATCTGCCAGATAATAACAAATAGTAGAACCAAACTTATGTCACATAAGATTGAATTAACAACGTTCTAATATAATTTTTTTTTCGTTCTGTACATTGTATATTAAAATTTTACTTCAACCTACGCTAACATCAGCGGGCTAAATAATTACGATTGATTATTATTATTATTATTATATTATTAGTATTTAATGCATTTTGTTGGTTGCTCTACGACGCAACAGAATGCCACGATAGTCAGGAGGCCATACATGTATGTAACAAAAAGGGGCTCCGTTGGGCCTTTTTGTGGTTTTATTTTGTAAAATTTACTACCCACTTAATTAAAAAAATCAAGGTGTCAATTTTTCGGAGCGATTTATAATGTATCTTTTGGCCAAATGTGGTTAATCTCGGCATTTCTAGATGGACATCTAAATGAACCTTTGATCTGGGGAGTCCTTCGAAAGCCGTAACAACACTCAACCTGTCTTTCGCCCTGGTCTTTCCCCACCCACGTGCCAAATATCAGCTCAAAAAATCAGCACAACAAAAACGCCCTCGGACAGAGAGAGAGACAGACAACTCTGTTTTTTAGTAATAAAGATGTAAATAATGACGTCATAGAAACCCTCATAAAAACGCTCAACTAAAATACAAGTGTAATTTTAATATTTCTTTGGACCATTAGAACGCTAGTTTGAAAACAGTTCAAAATCAAGAAGGCGCCAACATGGACGCCTTCAAGATAAAAAATCTCTCTAATAATACAGAACTTGTTTAATATCTAAAATCTTATCAAATTGTACATCATAATCAAAGTGGTGAGATCATATTCTTTGACAATAGAAAATCAATCTGACATATCTTGTTTGTCCACATGCGAGAAATCCAAGATGGTGACCATTTGGATGCCGTCAAGATTTTTAAAACTACAATTTAGCCACATGTCCGTTATTAGCTACATATGCTGATTCAAAAAAGAAGTTTACCCATTTTGTTGTGGTTTTTTAAAGAATCACCGTAAACTTCAATGTCATTGGAAAGAGCAGTTTGTTGAACGTCTTAATAAAAATATTTTGTAAAAATTGCTCAATCCAAAACAAAGTTAACCCATTTGAATAAAACACCTATTTTTTTTAAGCTGCACACATTTGGGAAACTGGCCACCAATTTCTATTGAGGGTGAATCAATTAAAGTTGAGCAGGTCATGCAGAATGGTTTGCCAACATTTATTGTCGAAATAGAAAGTTTTGGTTTTATACTCATGCTCAACGAACCATAGCAAAGGAAATTAAAAAATTCAAATGCTGACAACATGTAAATGATTATTCTTGGATCTCCCGTGTCTTTTGCACTGTTTCGTTTTGGTAGAATACATTTAGCCCTGGGCGTGCAACATTTGTAACACATCTCACGTACAAAAGGTTGAGTGATGAAATAAGTTGACAGACTGACAGAAAAAACCCCTGAAACGTGATTATTAAGTGCCGCAAGTGGTGCCTTAAGGAGAGGGGGCCAAAACCAAAGTTTGTACAGGGGTCAAATTTGTAAATTGATCCAACATGTGAAAAGCAACCATAATTATGTGTCTAACCATAAGAATTCAGAAAAGGTATAGTTTGTAATATTGTACAGCCTAAGTTTCAGAGTATAGGCTAAACAACAGCAAAAATCAATAATTAAGGGTCAATTTCAGTTGCACGGGCGTCCAAATTCTTAAACGTTGCTCCATTTGATAAATATGGTGAAAATATGAGTGAGTTCATTAGGGTTAAAATAAGGAATAAATAGTTTTGACTGTCTTAAAGGTTAGTTTACCGATGTAGGGGGCACAGAAGGTAAGTCCATTGCATTAAATGGGGCTTGATCTTGTTACCCCCCCTATTCTTAGTAGGGGGGGTAATGGTCCTCGGGCGCTGTGTCGCCTGCCGTCGAACGGTCTAGTGAATGATAGGCCTACATGACTTTGACATTGATGTGTGAACTTGGATCTCATAAACAAATGAGGGTTTGCATGTAAAAACTCGATAAACAAGTTTGGTTCCAATTGACTTCCACTTTCAAATGAGGTCAATTTTACATTTCAGCTATTTACAACTTGACCTACATGACCTTTACCATTACTTCATTACAATATGGGGGATGCCATGTTGACACGACAAGTCGGAAGATTTTGGCTCGAAAGTATGCTCCAGGACCATGACCAGTTCTATTATCTCATTAGGCAGCTATTCAATATTTTTCTACTTCCATCCACAAAACTTGATGTTTTTTATGATCCAATCTCCAACTCTAAAATACAAATATCACATAAAAAACTTTTTGTTCATGGAGTGGGAATCGATCCCACGACCTTTAGATTAAAACAAGACGAGCGCCCACAGACAAACGCCACGCAATCCGAGCCCGGCAGGGAAGTTTGTTTTTTGTAATATTCAATATAAAAACATAAGGACAAAGCGCCACACATAATAATGAAGGCACTATGAGAAAGAGTTGAAAATATATGCTCCTGGAGCATGATTTCGGGACAAAATCTCCAAGACATCATGTTGCACCGTGACCCAATTTTGTTTTAAATCCGCCAAAGTATGAGGATATTACAGGCAAATGTTAAACCCTTTTCACAACAACAGACATCAACAACAACAGAAAAACAACAACAGACATCAAAAAAACAACAGTGGACAACCAACGTGATACTATGTGTCTTCCTGACTTAAGGCAGGCGACACAAAACAACCAGTGCATGTTATGCAGTTCTCGAACAAACATAATTACAAAAGAAGTTCGTAATTAAATATATATGTTAGTGTATCAGCGGAGGAGATTGTTATTTGCTGTCATCCTGCTACCTAGTAACGCTATTACGCTCAATATTTTACCATCGCCTTGTGTTTTGTGCAGTGTGTATTTTTCATTAATCCAGAGCCCCGCCATCCAACATTTCGCTCCTCCTGCGATATTTTTGGTTTATTGGACTTTCTAATAAAAGCTTCACCTTGACAACGAAGATTCCCCCCGACATACACCATCCACTCTGTTTTCCTGCGAATTTACCATGACATGCGTCTCCTATTCTATCATCGTCTACTATAGGGGAAAACCATGCTTTTGCGGTTTACTGTCGGTGAACGACAGAAAATTACTAACTAAATCATTAATCTTATACATAAACGACGGCCCGGATTGCGTATTAGCCTTATTCATTCAGCGTGTGTGATCTAATACATTGTAAGCATTCCAAATATGCCAAAAAACTGGGTTGGAAAAAAAAAATTGGGGCGCTTCTCTCTGGAAAAGGTTCATGTTTCTTAAAATAATTTTCACACGGTGATTCATTGGAATAATAAATACCATTATGCACAACTAATGTAATTAGGAAACGTTTGTTTGACAGGCTTGCAAGTTCGCATTTTATGTTCATATTCTGTCATATTTGTAGGAGGGTGTCTGAACGAAGTTAGATTGACGATTTCAGTCACAGAATCTCAAATAAAATAATAAAAATAGCTTATGATCATTTAAAACGATTTTGCTGCTTTGGCAAGTTTCATAGAAGCAATTGGCGTCAACGTTCTATGCTTGTGATTGAATTTTGTTGTAGTTTACCGTTCACTTATCAGACAGACTGCTAAATTTGTAGGACCCCTGGCGGTTTAATTTTCTACCCTGTTATAATGTGGGTAATGACTTTCTGTGATTACGAGTGCAGACGTAGGCTATTTCTCAATGTGTTCTTATGCGCCGTCTCAATACTTTGAGGTGGCCTTGAGAAGAAAAAACGAAAAGAGGAAAAAAAAAAAAAAGAAAAAAAGAGAGGCGGATACATCCCTAACACATCCCCCCAACCTCCCCCCTCCTCCACAACACACCTAGCACAACCCCACCTCCACCCCCAACCCCCCCCCCTTGCCTCACCCCCTCACACCAGGAGGGTTCTGGTGAGCGCGGTGGCACTCGACAGACGTGATCCAAAGGCTATACCTCGACGAGGGAACATTTCTCCATCTTCGATGAACTAGGCGGGACCTATGGGGTTCAGCGCCATCTTGAAGGAACCAGAACATGCAGGGGTAGGACCATTGAGCCGCTGTCCATAACTCCTTACTAGTTTCTGGACCACGGTGTTGTGAGAATGTCGATGTATTTTTGGACTTATCAGGGTGCCATTGAGAATATGGGTCCCAAGACCAACGCTAGACATTTGAGTCTTTTTATTTAATTCGCCGTCTTTTTTAATCTGTTGTCTTTTTTTTTTATCTCACGTAGTTTTATCAGGCCCCGTCAGATGAGGACCACAAAACCTGACGTCGTCTGGAACACGGTGCACGTATTAGAGCGGGCATCACCGGATGTCAAGTCAGATGGCATCTCAGTGCTTCAACTGAAAGTGGAAGGTCTCACTAGGGCAAGGATAAACATCATCGCACACCTACCCAAAACGCATAAAATATAACGCGATTCTCCTCCAAGAGTCACACGCAACTGACAGTTTCATTCTGAACATTTTGCGGCTACACTCTAGCTGCACACACCGAGAGCACTACCCATGGGATTGCCACTTTTGCTAGTAACTCAGCTCATGGAACAAATTGCAACCTTCGCCTGCAGACTCCACCCTGGCTGGGCAACGACCTAAATTGCCTAAATTGTCTAAAGCAACCTAACATCGGCTTCAAGTAGATTCTCTACCTACTTTGGTCACTTGTATTTACGCTAGTGACTTTAACAGTCAAGCATTACCTTGGGTTACAGGAATACCAATCCTGACGGAGCTATCCTAGAGCACTGGGCTTCCAATCCGGCTTCCAACTTTTGCACGATCCCACACCAGAACAGGTTCTCTCTGGAGGGGAATACCCTACAAATCCCACCCTGCATTTGCAAACATGGACACCATCTCTTTCACCGTACTGTTTCTGCGACCGCTTTCCTAAATCACAACAACAGACATCACTGATCTCTACAGAGAGCCTTCTAAGCTTGTACCACAAGCCATGAAAAGGTGGAACTTCCGCAAGGCAAACTGGAACCAGTTTAAGAACCAGGGTCCGTTTCGCGAAACCCCTTCGAAATCTACGTGCCTACTATGTCATGCCAGAGTGGACCAATTTATCCTAAGCACTGTGTAACTGATTAAAAAACAAAAAGGTCTTAATGTAGGACAACGCATGAGGTGTATACACGTAGAGTTACGTTACGAGTTTCGCGAAAGGACCCCTGGTCTGATTCAGAAGTGTCCAACCCTCCAGACACCAACTCCTCCAACCTGGCAACTCCTACAACAGCATTGTAAACTCATTATTAATTACACAACAAGAAGACCAGCCCACGTGGCTGTCGTCGCAGTTATATCCCACCCTGGAATGAGGAATGTGATCCTTTTACAATGATTTCCTGAAATTCTGAACCCGGGAAGAAGAAGCGTCATCCAAGGCTTAAGATCTGACTCAAGGAGGTGGTTATGCGGCTGGACCGGACACGCAAGTGAGGCGCTGGGCGGAGACGGTCCAAGGAATAGACTTCACTCACTCCAGGCAGGAGGCCTGGAAGACTATAAACCGCCTCACGGACAGAATTTCAAACCACCAAAATGTCCGTGGACTGCCAACTCAATCGTGAACCACTTCCTCGCAAACGGGTCGGTTCAAGAACATTGATAATTAAGGATCACACTCGCTCTGTTAAAAAAGAGATCACCAAAATTCCGTCGAGCCCCCGGCGTGGAGGTCACTTTCAACAACCTTCTCAACTAGAGGTACCTCTGCTATCAGCCAATACAGAGTGGAAAAGGCCCAGGGGCCTGATAAACCAGCGGAGTTCCTGATGGAATGCGGCCCACGATGTCTCGAATGGCTCCAGGAGTTCACACATGTTGCCTTACCACCAGTCCTTACCCAAACTCACGTGAACCCAAGCACTCTCCAAACCAAACAAGCACTGTCGGACAGCCCTAAGAACTACTGCCCAATATCACTATTGTGCGTTTCCTTCAAACTCTGAGAGGATGATCCTGGCCCCGGCTGGAGCCCGTCGTCGAAACCTATATGCCTGACGAACAAGCAGGATTTTGCCGCGGCATACTGCCATTACAACTCCTACACCAACCTATCTGGGGAGAGTGAAGATTGACCGGGCACACTTACCGGCATCGGCAGCACCTCGAGACCGTAATTGCGCAAGGTATCTTCGAGGAATAAACCTCCTGTGCCGACTCGCTGGATACCTATGGGGTTGCCAGCCCAACGACTTACGCACCCACAGCTTTGGCCTATGGTCTACGCGCTGCTGAATATGCCGCACAGCATGGTGCAACAGCTCTCACACAAAGAAGCAGGACACAGCACTCAACGAGACTTTGAGAACCATTACTGTTGCCTCCGGGCCCACTCCATCCTAGTTTCTACCAGTGCTTTCAAGCAGTGCACATGCAGTGCTTCGGAGAGAACACAACACGCAACAACTGGTGATAAGGCTCTGCTGGACAACAAGCTCAGAACCTGCTGCATACCACTGTCAAAGAATCACAAAAGCTCGGCAGACAAAGACTGAGCTCTCGTCGTCGACTTTCTTTCGACCACGCTGCTGAACTCTCCAGTTCCCTATTCAACATCTTACCAGACATGGAATACTGCATGGCTAGAAACTCAAGACCAGACCAACTCACCTATGACAGGAACTACCACCTGGTAGCAATCTTCCACGCAAGGATCCGGTCACCTTAAACCGGATTGCACAGGAGTCGGTCGCGCTTCAACAGCAATATGACCGATGGGCTGCGACCATCTCCAGCCTGCCAATGTGGTTCTCCATATTCCATCACAGACTGCGGATAACGTTCTCAATGAGTGCCCTACCTTCCGCCCACCGGTGTGGACATAGACTTCTTCACACCCCAACCACTCAACAGTGAGATGGCTCCGCCGTCTACAACATTTAGCGGCTGCCTCATAAGCAAGAAGAAGAAAGACGAGAAGAAACCATATTTCCGATCACTTCGGTCCACACTGTAAACCTCTTTATTAATGGGCACATTGAAAACAAAATCGTGAGTTGCTTCCATTTAGGAGGCATAGCAGCGTATATATGGGAGGAGCTCCAATCTTCCTTTCATGTAAAAAATTGTCACTAGTCGACCATTAAATTGTCCTTCGTGCAGCGGTCACCGGGGGGTTAAGTCCATGACGATGCTCCAGTTTGTACGGATACCATTTTCATACTGAAAACTTGATTGAGAAATGTTGGGTTGCGCTCTTAACTGATTTTTTGTTCCTTGCAACGGCTGGCTAACCCGAGCAATGTTTCTTGCGATCTAAACACTCGGGTGTTACGATGCTTCTGACGGTCGATTCCGTAAAGTTATAGGTTGGCAAGCTTGTTCACATTTTTATAGCTGCCACTTAACTTGCGAAAGGAGTAGCTCTAGGAATTGGAGAGGAAGAGACGCTGACGTTCAGTTGAACTCTAGTTTCGTGAAAACTTCGTTGCGCATGAATGTGGCACTCTCGTGCAGTAAATGTGGAGGCCATATGATACCAGTCGCTTTCTGTTTTGAATGTAAAATTCTATTAAAAATAATCCTAGGTGGGCATGTAGTGATCGAAATTGCCAACCTGCCATACCACTGTATTTTGTTTTCGTTTTAGAAAACAACATTTCTGTGAGTTCTTCAACACAAGATCTGGTCAAACGAAACATTCGACTTATCCACCAATTTTCCATTTTGATGGACATTTTGGAAGGCATTTTGGCTGTCATCCCTGGATCTGAGCATGATAATAGTATTATAAATATGTTTGGTACGAGTTTCCGATTGCCTGGGAAAAGTATGGTAGGTTTTGTCCTTATTTAATGTACTTTTGCCCATAATATTTCCCAATATTATAACGGTGGTTTCGCCTTAAAGGTTCCCAGGAAATGAGATGCTCAACCTACTCCAAACTCTTTTTACGGGGGGGGACATTCCATTCAATAATAGGGCAGAAAAAAAGAATACACCTACCAAGTGACTAATAGTGAAAACTATTGATTTCAGTCCAGTTTTCATGAATAAATCACCACCAGTCACCTGGATTTTATTACTCTCTGAAAAAATCAATAGTTTCACTAATGCTGTCATCACCAACCCAAAGATTGAAGCTTTATAGTCTTAACCATATTTTACAACAATTCTAGAGGGTGTCCACGAAAGATGATGTCACCATTTGATGTAGAAAATATGTTCTTTAGAGATGATAGTTTTGTTTTAAGGTGGACACCCCTAGGTTTTAAGGCATAAATTTGCTTGCATCGTTTAATGTGAAAGCATGTGGCGTAAGCAAAATTGGCGCTACCGATTTCAACTTACCCTGTTGCCAAGTTGAATCGTTGTTACACGATTGTAAACGTAGTACACTGTACTGTGACTGGTGTATCGTGCAGTATTGTGTATTGTAACACCAATCCTAGGGACTATTTACGCGGACGTAGCGTATACTCGGGGACGGGATCACATATGAAAATGGATATGGGTGTAGGTGGCGCTTCCAACAGGGGCATTTGTGACAGAGGACTAAACAAATAGAGGTCTTGGGTGAAAATTTCCAAAATTTTTCCCAAAAAGGGGTCTTTAGGTGGACAGTGGTAAAAACTTTCCAAAAAATCTGGTCTTGGGGTGACTTTTTCAAAATACATGCATGTGGGTCATTTGGGTGACATTTTCAAAATACATGGGGTCTTTGGCTGACAATTTAAAAAATAACATGTTTTTTTTTTAAAAAAAACAGCTTTGCTGAAAATTGGGGTCTTAAACTCTTTGCGGAGGGCAGGCGACGAGTATACTCGCTTCAAAGTGAATTTGGTCAATTTTTGTCTTTCTTGTTATAAAACATTCCAAATTATTTATTTTCATGAGGCGTGAAAATGCATTTAAATGAGTCAAAAAGACGACCATTGCCTTTGTTGTTCGTTTTTAGATGGCATCCCAAATGAACTTACAAATATTTGGGAAAACGCAATCTCAAGCCACTACTTACTATGTTGTTATAACTTATACAGAATGCTCAGCGTGGCAAATAGTAACAGCCTTACATACCCGTCACCTCCAAGATGGAAGTGCAACCCCCCCATATCGTAGTTATTACCAGCATTAGGGTGCATCAAGTGCCCCTCATGTCAATCAATTTTTTGTCCCTAATTGATTAAGTTGTGCAACTTGTCAAAATAATACACCTCCACAAATAAAATTATCGGATGTCGACCGTCAGGAGCTTCCTTAAAGTTTGTACACGAAATCAAGAGGATGTTGTTTGTTTTTGTTTGTTTGTTTTTTGGGTTTTTTTTTTTGACAAAACACAAAATGTGACGGACTGTCATCTGTTGATTGGTCGGAAATTCTGCGTGAGGTAACTTCATACGGCATGGCAACTAGTTTTCCAAGAAGACACAATCAAAGTCGTCCTCATTGGCAGGCAATCACAATAGCACAAACATTGACCGATATAATAGAGGGGTCAAGCTAGAACAGGCGACCAATATGCCAAATTGTCGTTAATCATAGCCTGGGGTGGTTGCGGTAGTGTGGCACGTTCACCTCTTCATCGGATCGCCCCCGTGATCGCTTCTGTTTCAGTGACCGGTGTGAAAATTATAGTCTGGATGATCATAGTCGGGCTCCATAGATGACAACAGAATAAACGCTAATGAAACTAATGTTGCGTGAAGAGTCAACTGATCGATGGCCCTATTGTTCACCATTGTTCCAGGCGGTGAGCACGGAGGACTAGATCTCCTGCCACACGGTCCTGTTTCCGTGATCACTCCCGTTTTCTCAGCGGCGGCGAACCGCGCGAAGCGCGGGCCTCCACTAGTTAACATAGGCCTAATAGCAAGCAACTCTTTTGTCCTCTTCCAAAGCCAGGTGGCATTTATTTTTCAATAGTAGATAACTCTTTGTAAGTAAAGTATTGACATGTTATTAAGCACGGATCGGGTCAAATTAGTTATAAAAGAAACTTTAAACTCAGGAAAAATGGCAACATACACTTACTGTATGGTTCCCGACATACAGTGCAAATACCATCGTATTGCAAACTTCACCTGTTTTGTGCCATGTGACAAGTTCACGCCATAATGAGTCACGCAGCCCCCCCTAACTTTTGATGTAAACCGCACGCCTTGCGTGACTCCTAGCTTGAGGACTGAATCAAAATGCTGTCGTTGATTAATTTCGACTTTCCAGAACTACCAATAATCCCTCACGAGCTTGATCATCGCAATGCCCAAAAATGCGGGAAATTTGCTGCAACTTAACCATATTTACAAAAATTCTAGGGGCTTGTCACGAACGTTTATGTCACCATTTGAGTCGAAAATTATGTTCTTTAGAGATGACAGTTTGTTTCAGGTGGACACCCCTAGTTTTAATGGCATTTAAATTTTGCTTCCATCATTAATGTGTAAGCACGTGGTGTAAGCAAGCAAAAAATTGGCGCTGTGCCGATTTCAACTTACCCGGTTGCCACGTTTGAATCGTTGTTACACGATTGTAACGTGTACACTGCACTGAGCCATGGTGGATCGTTCAGTATTGTGTGGTAACACCATTCCTAGGGGAAATATTTACGCGACGAGCGTAACCAGGCGAAGGGATCCCATAATGAAATGGATCGGGTGTCAGTAAGGTTGGCGCTTCCAAACACGGGGGC
>JAMKCH010008669.1:0-40793 GCA_023653785.1 Ophioderma brevispina
TGCCGAGATACTTTTTGTGCCAGATTGAGCACTCTGGTATTCATAAACAATGTGCGGCGTGATGGGATGGGTCAGTGGCTTAACGGGTCATTGATTCACTTCATTTGTGGATTGCATTCAGCTCTGTGCTGCACTGATGAGAACACAAAGTTCGAAACGGTACTGTCTGCAGATTGAGTATATATTCTGACCCCTCATCAATTTGGCTTTAGGCCTAAACGTTCTACATATATCGTCGGGTGTATTACATAGTGACGGATGTTGAATTTTTATCATTTTTACGAAATTAAGGGAAATAGTACTAAATACCAAAATCTTCAAATATGCCAAGTACAGAACCTTGCAAGCACTTCATTAATTAATAATCTTAATTAGAAAGTTTGCAATTTTGACGTATGTTGCATAACAGCGACTTTGGTGTATTACATAGTGACGGATGTTGAACCCTCTGTCAAAGAAGTGTATACTTGATTTCCCACCAAGGCTTTTTAAATACATTTGTTAGTAAATATTCTCATTTTAAATTTATAACTGACACAAGCAAAATATGTAATTAGTTTATAAATATCGATATTAGTAGAAATTTATATTATATTTACAGTTCAAAGCGTGAATCGCGGCAATCCACTCAACATCCGTCATTATGTAATAAACCAAATTGAGCAGATTCGCGATGACGGATCTTGGTTTGACGGATGTTCAGAAAACGCCGATCGCTGTTTTCCATAATTACGGATGCTGAATAACGCTTTAGTATAGGGAAAATTCAACATCCGTCACTATGTCGTGAACATAATTGCCGATTTGCGTATTTTTTGGTGTGACGGATATGATGGTTGACTTTTCCAATATATTACATCCATTTTATCAAGTAAGAATTCATGAATATTGGCTAAAATAAATTTCCAGTTGTTAATTTCGTTTCTGATCGGATTTGATTGTTTAAATCGTACGTGGGGATGCGTACGGACCCTCTAGAGTTCGCGATTTTTCAAATGCGATTTTCTCAGAAACAAAAATTCGTATTTTGTTTAACATCCGTCACTATGTAATACACCCGACGATATGGCTATAAATGAACCACGGAGGAGTTGCTAATAACTGGATTAGGAATTACCTGTCCAATAGAAAACAACAGGTGCTGATTAATAATATATTTCCAAACCAGCTTCCATCACTTGTGGAGTTCCTCAAGGCTCCATTTTAGGAACACTTCTATTTCTTCTGTTTATTAACGACCTCCCACTTTGTGATTAGAAGCAAGGAGGAGATCTTCATGAGAGAGATTCCAGGACTGCAGAATGACTTTGCAGGCAAATCGCTGAGTAGATTCCAACCTGTTGGTTAGCGTGATGTCAGGATGCCAAGTAATACTGCCGTACTCAAGGATGGGTTGAACCAAGGCAAGGTACAGAAAACGGTGTGTGGTAGGGGAGGCGTTGTTAAAAGCCCTGTGGATATAGCCTATGGTTCTCCTGGCTTCTTGCAGATAGAGTCCATGTGCATATTCCAGGATAAATTTTCAGAGATGTGAATACCAAGGAATTTGACAGAGGGAACTCTTTCAATCACCTGATTAGTCATGCCGAGACAGAGGTTGGGAAAAGGGTTTTTCTTGGTGGAAATGACCATGAGTTTAGTCTTGCTGGCATTGGGAGTGAGATTGTAGTTGGTAAACTAGTTATGAATAGTATCAATGTCTGCTTGAAAGCTGGTGATATCACTGGCATGGCTGATGGGTTTGTATAGGGTGGTATCATCAGCATAAAGAACCGTTGAGATAAAATGAAGAATTAGAAAGATCATTGAAATAGATAAAAAAAAAGTGTAGCGGCCCCAAGACAGAGCCCCGGGGAACACCAGACAGAACAGGGACAGGATCAGAAGAAATGCCATGAACGGAAACAGACTGTGTACGGCCGGAAAGGTAGGACCTAAGCCAGCAAAGAAGGGGACCAGTGATCCCAGCAGAATGGAGTTTACGCAAAAGAGGGCCATGGGGGACTTTGTCAAAGGCCTTACTTAGGTCGAATAAGGCTACAGGCACACTTTTCCGACTTTCAAGATGCTCATACCAATCATTAAGGGCCGTAAGGAGGGCATCAGCAGTGGAAGACTTCGGAAGAAAGCCAGAATTGATGGTTGGGTAGAACTTTGTTGCGATTAAGATGAGAAAGGTTGTAACGATATGGGACGGTAGTTGGGAACAGAGTGACGATCACCAGACTTGAAGATCGGAATGACCCGAGAAAATTTCCATGCATTGGGTGTAGCACCCGTGGAGATGGAAAGATTAAAGATCTTACAAAGAATGGATGAAACAGTAACAGCACAATTCTTAAGCATCGTAGCTCTTATGCCATCCACACCTACCCCTCCCCGGATAAGAAGAGTGCAAATTATTGATGGCGCTTATACGATTAAAATAAGGAATAGTTTCAAGTATATATCTTAATGCAGGCAAAAGGAATAGGAGAATACAGTAATTTCAGACTTATAAAGCATTGCAACAGTATCCTAAGGCACTGCGGTAGTACTTTGCCTATAGTTAAAGACACTATCAGTGATTCGCCCAAAAGAGTCAAAATATTTAAAATTTGCATGAATAGCTTAAAAGTGAAGTTTAAGTCTACTAAATATCCGTAAGTATTTTTTTTCCAAATGAAAAATTGACAGAAAAGGAAGAAAACAGCAGTATTCAAAGTTATTAATCTCCATTCAAATATGTGTTGTAGTAAGTGTCCGAACGGACAATAATGACTAAAATATCCGATTTTGTCTTTATTAGGCTGCGTTTGGTCTTATCAATTGCAGGGTATATTAGGATACATATACTTGTTCCAGACATGCACAAATCTGAATTTTGATGATTTTTTTTCGAACTTTTCAAATCACTGATAGTGTCTTTAAACAACAGAGGGCGTCCTGGTATAAACATTTGACATGATAGGTCACATTATCTTTCCATTAAAGTGTACCCCAAAACCTTTAAAACTCTCCCAATCGTAGTCACACATCCAAGAAAAGCTTAAGAATACGCAAGCTCTATGGAGCTCAAAAAGTGTTAAAAGATATAATACGAGAAAAATTCATTTTAAAATTTCATTTTTATATAGACAACAATGTGAACTAATATTTTCTTTCGTTCACCAATGGTAAATAATATCATTGGAAGCTTTATAAATGTTTTAAATTGAAATATATTTGTTCAAGGTATCATATTAAGCAATAAAAGCAATATCCGTATTTTTTACACGTTGCGTTAAATTTTGATTACGTCATAAAATTGTGATCAATAGGCAACATAACTGTATACATTTTGAAATCAAAAGTAGATTTTCTTTCTAAGAACATCTATAGGTATATGAAAATTGTGAAAAATGTGCATAAATTAGAAAACAATGTGCTTACCAGAGAAGAGAAATTGCGTTTTTAAGAAATTAGTAGTTGATTTTTTTAGTGTACATGCGTTAACGGAAGAAATAAAATTAAAACTCCTTTAACACAAAATGTAAATATCATAGAGCTTTCAAATAAAGTTAAAAGTATAAAGTATAAAGCCTGTAATATATTCTATCCGAATATATCAGAAACTAAAATTGTAAAATTTTAATTCTTTTCACTAAAATTTAATGATGTCATCTTTATTGCATAAAATCTTTTTCTTTTTTACAATCCCAGCGAATTTTACGACAGCTGGATTTGTAAAACTGGGATTTATCACTATCGATATATGTTAGTTGTAAAACAAGTTCTCTCGAGGTAACCTATTTTCAATTTTAGAGCCTTTTTTAATGCTGGAGCCGTAAGTACTAGTTATACTTTCCAAAAAAAGACATGCATAACTAACGCTTATTTCGCAAATGAGAGGTAGCCTATGACCACAATTGGCACGTTTGCGTAGGTGAAAACGTGCCTGAAACTGCACGGCGGTACCATATTTTATGTACTTATTGCCTCCTTATTCACGCATTGCAGTCTAGAAGGCTGCATTATTATGAATCGTATTGTTTGTGTTAAGATGAAACCAAATAAGTAAATCGAAATAAATCTGAACTCTGACCGAGTCACGTGTTTGGAAGTTCACTTTAGAAGCTCCTATTTGCTCAAAACAACGAATTACAATTCAACTGCCACGAACCTTCAGACAACCGGCGGGTGAGTTTGCAAGCCGTCCCTTAAGCCCATGACAAACTTCTAGTCGTAGCTAGCGATTGACGCTCTTGAGCATGCGCAACATCTGATCCTGTCTCCATGATCGGGTGTTGCGCATGATCCAGAGCGTCAATCGCTAGCTGCGACTAGAAATATGTCATGAGCTTTAATAAGACCAAAGAGTAAAATGTGATTTGTTTTTCATTTAATACAGGATGGATACACGATATTACTGGCAACTACCGCCATTCCATTTTATTCATCGGCCTTGTTGAGACAATCTCTACTCT
This sequence comes from Ophioderma brevispina, assembly GCA_023653785.1. Classification (NCBI taxonomy): domain Eukaryota; kingdom Metazoa; phylum Echinodermata; class Ophiuroidea; order Amphilepidida; family Ophiodermatidae; genus Ophioderma; species Ophioderma brevispina. Next base: position 4,446 of record JAMKCH010008669.1, read on the forward strand.
ACTTGTAATCGCATCAAAATTATTGTGCCGTTCTAAAGTTTGAATTAAAAAAATAAACGTCAACCCGACTTGCTAATCTAAATTATTCTGAATATAAATGTCCATTTTATTCATCGGCCTTGTTGAGACAGTCTCTACTCTACTTGTAATCGCATCAATATTATTGTGCCGTTCTAAAGTTTGAATTAAAAAAACAAACGTCAACCCGACTTGCTAATCTAAACTATTCTGAATATAAATGTCATTCGATTCATAATCGGCGGAAACGGGGTGGGGTGGGTGGCATCAAATCGATTTAAATTTTTGGAGCCACCTATTTCTGATTTATCTGAGACATATTTGTATAATTTTATGTATCAGTGGATTAGCTAATTTCCTCCTGTCTAAAGTGACAACGCTTTTATAACAATATATCGCTTGTTTCATGGCTGAGTACCTTCCATTTGTTTGCAGATGCGTCTCTAACTAAATGTGCCAAATGTGTCGTTATTTGTCCCCAGTAGAACAAACAAACAAATGCAGAGTCTCCAGGAATAAGGATTTTGTAGCCATTAAGGAAAAAATATTACAAATAATAGTGAGTGGAACTCCCGTATGCAGCCTGTCTGGTAACTCCCCCGGTGCATGCTGTTTACCACTCTCGTTATATACGCTCCTTTGGGATAGCACCACAATCCTCTACGCGGAACCCTTGCATGTGGTTGCTTTAGTTATCCTAGGAAACACAACACGACCAAACTGATCCCACAAGGACTGAGAGCAGGCCATCGCATCATCTCAATAAGTAGATCCTAGGCATTTATTTGGTATATAACAGATCAAAGTTCATTCAATAAATCAAGATGAAATGCATTGTGCTTCATTTGCTTTGTACCAAATTAGAAAATTTCTTGATAGAAAATCCACTAAAATGCTTGTGCACGCTTTTATTCTATGTCGATTGGATCAGTGTAACAGCCTTTTGTATGGCTTTCCGGTGTAAAAGTAATAGTCCACCGGGAGTCACAGTCCGGGCTCCATAGACGACAACGGAATAAAGCGTGAAACTAATGTTGCGTGAAGAGTCAACTGAATCGAGTGCCCTATTCTTTACCGTTGTAGCCGGACTATGAGTACGGCGGCTATAATTCTACACCTGAATCTTAAATATTAAAACTCTGTTCAGAACTCTGTTGCTAGATTAGTCACTATCATATTAACTCCAATTCTCCGTGAACTACATTAGCTTCCTGTTAAATATCGTATTATGTATAAAATTTACCTCTTACTTGCGTCCTCAAGGTACTGCGCAAATTTATCTTCAAGAACTTCTCAAGCCTTATACAGACTGTCTCAATAAAAACTATACAATCAAACTAAAAATTATTAAAAATATAAACTGTGCATTTTTGCCAGATATTTTGACTTTATTTGTTAGACAAGATCCTAAACTAAATCTTCGCTTTTATTCCATCCAATTTGATGGACCCTAAGCGGGGATATTGTCAGTTGAACACAAAGGATAAAATACCACTTGGACCAGTTTCACCTGAAGGTTGAAGAAACTAAATGTATAAGGCGTGTAGCATCATTTGGGAATTAAACCCATTTCAAACAAAAGAATATTGTACAGATCAGAAGGAATGTATTATCATGCATTGAACTAATCAATATATTATTTTGAGTGAAAGCAACAGAAATCATTATGTTGTGGGTGAAATTTATAGACTCACTCTCAGGGGGACAATAATCATGAAATTCATGGAAATTTGGGGAATTTGACTGCTGAAACTAACAGTATACAAGTCTGTTGAGGGACAAATGTGTGGACAATGCTCTAATGTGGCGGGACAATTTACCCTTCCCCTATTCCCATTGCCTCCAAGATGCCAGGGAGGAACATAATGAAGAAAGCAGTGTTCAACAAAGAGCAATAAAGGAAAAGATGGTTTTGTTCAAAGGTCTCGGTTTACTTTCAACAAGGGTATTTTTATGGTTCTACCTTCTGCTGAAACCTGGAGTAAAGCTGAGACAACAAGACTATTTGGAATTGAATTTCCCAATGCTACATGTATATATTTATTAGCAACTGCGACATTATAAAGTTATAAATTATGTTATATCACAAGAAGCAGCACTTTATACCTACTTTTTATTTTATTTTTTAATAAAGAATGTATTGAAGGTGATTTTCAATGGCAACTTTGTTGATATCAGGATAGCCAAAACTGGCCCAACAGGTTTTTCAACTGTCTTAGATAATTAGCCATAACTCCTGAACCAGACCCCCAAATTACACCAACTAAAAATCTCATGAAAGCTGGAACACTCCTAAAAAGAATAAGTAAAACTCCAGTTGAGATGAACTTAAATTTTTGGTAAAAAAAAAAAAAATCTTTGATTGTATATTTTTTGGGACAGTCTGTACACCACTGACCTCTACACATGGATAGTTGAATGGTCGCCGAGTGTCACAACAGGAAGTTGTTTTTACCTATACAATATGGCTGAAACAATGCATACAACTGCTGGTGCACATATTCCACATAGATGTTCTATTGTTTGACAAGGTGTATGCATTGTTTCTCGCCATATTGTATAGGTAAAAAAAGCAACTTCCTGTTGTGACACTCGGCGACTCAGACCCCCTATCCATGTGTAGAGGTCAGTGTTATACACCTTGCCGCATCGCAACCCCCGTTCTTCAACATAATTACGTCTTACTTGTTCACTTACATTATTTACCTAATATGGTCAACGTACACTCTCTGTAGCTGCTACTGAACTTTGGAACAGTGTACCTCTTCATGTAAACAATCCTGAGACTATTGCTAAATTTAAAGTATCCTTGAAGACTCGTTTGTTTAAAATAGCTTTCTAATGTTTCTTTTACAATTGCATCATGTATTTTTGGTTGTTATGTTTCTTTTTATGATCGCTTAGCGATCTTGATGTTAGGCGCTAGATAAGTATGTTTTTATTAGTTTTTATTCAGTTTATGCAAAGATATCTTGAATTCTCATGGAAGTTTGTTCAGACCAAGTTTATTGCAGTAGATAGAGTAAGTGATAGGTCTTGTATCGGAGAAGGTAAAGTAGCGTAAGTCATCACTTAGGCCAAGACCGGGCCGCTATTAGGGCTAGGCCCTAAGCCTTGCCTTGGCTAGGCTAAACCTAATAAGTCAAGGCTAAAGGTTAAGAGCTGACAAGGATCTGCTTAGATGCTATATAAATAAAAAAACGAATGTCTTTTATTGGTGCAATGGAAAGAATATGTTCATCCGTTGAGATGAAATGTTCTATTCAACTCGGCTTACCGTAATCAGTTGAATGGAATATTTTATCTTTCAAGTCATAAATATACTCTTACCATTGTACTGATAAGCATTCATTATAGAACTGATTCATTTTCCTTGGGAATGTGGTGTATTTTATATTGGTCGTATTTCCAAACATTTGACAATGTATTAGACACATCAAGATTTCAGTGTGCGTGTATTGAGACTTTGGGACATTGTAAAATCTTGCAATCTGAAGTACGTATTCGTTTATTGAGGTTAAATGGATTCCAACCTATTCGACACTCCAAGTTATTCGTATTGTATCGACATTCGTCATGGGACAAACTTTAAGTGACAGCAAGTGTATCGGAAAAGTTAACGCAAGTCATTATTTAAGCCAACGTAATGACAAGGAACTACTTCATTCGTATAGTGCAAAGAATATTTTCATCCGTTTAAAGATGATCTATTCCACTGAACTCGGTTTACGCCTCGTTGAAAGTAATGTTTCATAGAAATATGAAATATTCCTTTCAACGAGGTAACATGTAAAACTGATTAATTTTCCTTGCAGATAGGATGCATTCTATATCATTCGTATTCCCCAACATTGGTTAATTAGCTAATTAATTTATTTTCGTGATGTCGCAGTTTGGAATGATTTCAAAATAATCTATCACCCATGAAAACAAAACGCTTTGCTTTAAAATAGGGAACTGAAGAGCTATCAAAACCACACTATTGACACCACAGTAACTATATAATAACTGTATAATACAATAATCACTGTAAAATACCATATTTAAGATATGTCGTGGTAATAAACATGTTCTTAACAATAAAATTCAAAGAAAATGTAAACAATGAAAAAAGACAAAAAATCAAGACACCTGCCTTCCATCAACTCATGTCTCAAAATTAGCTTAAGTTAAATGACGTAATATCTGGACGTGGCTTGTACAAACACGTGAACATGGGAATTACTAGACACGTATCTGAAAACTGGCTTCACATGATCATTTATTGCAACGGCAACTTTCTAACAGTGTATTACTTGCAAACAAATATTCTATTATTTCGTCAGTGCTAATGGAAACACATGAAATGATAGCAACATCTATGTAAGTTTTAAAATGTGATGAATGTTATGAACCACCTTTTTGTTTATAAATGTTTTTAAAGCGCACTGGTACACGTTCAACAAAATATGAAATTCATACAATTTGCTCTCAAATGATAGTCTAGGACCTAGAATTGAATATATATACTCTTACACACAAAAATAACATAGCACAGAGCAGATATGACACTAATAAGAGGCTAAAGATATCCAGTAATTTGTAGGCCAAATTTTGAATTTGTCGTAACTTTAATCAACAAGTGTCTACTACATTACTATCGCACACTTGTACTAATTGATATTGAAACCACAAAGGTCAGAGACCGGTCAAACTGGGTGGATGCCGTGGGAATGCTCTCCGGCGTGTGTTTTCTTTTGTTAAACGCCATTTCCGTCGTCTGCTGAATAAATGACTCCGGTTGGGCTAGTGTATATATTATTCTTTCTTTAGTGAGGGTAAAAACTACTTCAGTGTCAAGCACTGTTTTCCAAGTAGGCCCTCATAACAAAGACAATATCTACATGTACAAGGTTATATACATTATTGTAATGAGTAACAGTGAGGAAATTAATATATAAAATCAGTTAAACTCTACAATTAGCAAAATATACACATACACAAGCAAGAAGTTTTAACTACTTGTGTACATTGAAGCTCATTGAATTTGTAATATGTGCCTTAAATTGGCCTACAGACATGTTGGACAGTTCTGAGCGAATCTGTGGTGAGATACTATTCCAGCTGTTGGCAGCTCTTACATGGAGTTCTCAGACCTTAATTTGTTCTACCATCTTGAACAATAGATGTTTGTTGTGGAATTTCTTGTAGAATAGATTATGATTATGAATGGACAAATTTTGAACTGTGGATGATAATATGATGGGCTGGCATTTGTTAAACATTTTAAACAAAGCACGAGAAATGCTTTTCCCTCTCTCTAAAGTTTTACCCAATTTACCTACTTATCATGTCATTTACGGTGCCGAATTCAGCTGATAAAAATTGCCGGCAAGTTGATTGTGAAGAACTTGTCAGGTTGTTATGACGTTCTCCAGAAAAATTGCTCCACCATACTTCCAGAATCAAAGTGAGGCATAACAAGAGCTTTGACATAACAAAACTTAATGCATTAAAGAAAGTATTTAACACGCTTTAAAACACCAATTCTTTTAGAATATTGTTTACAGAGATATTCAACATGACTCCATTTGGATCAAATTTGACACCAAGAATTGTAAATTCAGTGACTACTTGCCAATCATAATTACATCTACTACACTACATTAGATACTTTTCAGTCTTTCAAGCATATGGTTGGTAAGCCAAATACTTAGTTTTGTTTTGCTATGGAAACCACGTTGGGTTGTGTACAAATACTTTATTTTGTTGCTTATCGGAACCACTTAGCTTACATGATTCAGAGACAGGATTTCTAATTGATTCTGCAAAGCAGCAGCAGTTTTTGCCTGTGCACATTAATGATGTGTCATCAGCATGACAGTTTTGCAATGAGGCACTGGCAGACAGTTTAACAAATAAGAATGAGGGGTCCCCAAGATAAACCTTGAGAACTTCCTATATTACCTTACTCAAAATTAGAAAGCTCAGAATTAACACAACAATTTTGAGACCTATTGCTCAAGAAAGATTTAAACCACTGATATCATTACCCAACTATTCCATAGCTCTGAAGTTTTTCAAGTAGAATTTCATGGTTGAACCGTGTCAAACGGCTGTTCTTAAGTCAAGAAACTTCCGTGGCGGCGCACGGGGGGGGGGGGCAATTGGGGGCTTTTCCCCCCCAAATTTGTTTCTTACCCCCCTAGTTGCCGGGCGACCCCCCCCCCCCCCCTTGGCCGAAAGAAAAATGGGATTTTTGACAAAATTCGGCAATTTGGGGCCAAACAATCGCCAAATTTTGGGCAAAATCAGCAATTTTGGGCCAAAATTGTTTAAAAATCTCCAATATTTGATACGTTGCCCCCCCGAATTTCACTTTTGCCCCCCAAAAATTTCACTTTTTTTTTGGGAAAAATCAGCACCCCCAGAAAGGTCTGGCGCCGCCACTGAAAATGATACCTATAGCAATACGCCTTATCCATACCTTGTTTTTTTTAAGGATAAGTCTTCAAATCAAGTAAGTAAGAAGCACGAAAGCCAGATTTAGCATCAGACAGAAGTTCATGCACATCATTAAATAGATAATAATTGATCGATAGGATGCGCCCTTTCAATAATTTTGACAGAATTGGTACACGAATATAGGCCGTAATTTCCACCTGATGCCTCTCCAGATTTGTAAATTTTAGTTACTTTCCGCTCTCTCCACCTTTCAGGGAAAACAACCTTTACTCAATGATAAATTACATATTAAGCAAGACAGGTGGATATATAAGGGAGCATCTAATTCAACAATTTACAATAACTTGATCTGGTCCAATGGACTTATCATCATTTTCATGTTAAATTTGATCATGAATTAAATTCTGAGGAAATTTTCATAAATTTGAACTATTGAAGCAACTATTATATACTACAGACGAATTCCAATCATTAACCTTTTTTTACCAATTTTTTTACTAGATCTTTTCCCAATATAAGTGAAATATTGTTAAATTTTCAGCATTTCTTTGGAATTTGTTTCAACAATCAGTAGATTTTACATTAGGCATGACAGTAGATTTACCCAGGGCTAAGTTTCTTGATCGTTTTCCACAATTTGTACTATCATGCAAGTTGTTAACAATAGCATCATAACATCATTTTTCGTAAGACATAGGTCTCATATTATTTGCTTTGTTCCTTAGTGACTTGGCCTTATTCCAATCTTCAGGATCATTTCGTCGCTTGGGCGGGAAAAACGCCATATGTGCATTTGCCCTTTAAAAGCAAAAACCTCACATGTATTAAAAACGTACATGACCAAACCCTCATATGTAACATTTTCGAGAGACCAATCAAACGGAGTAATTTGCTGTATATGCGCAGCACCAGAAATGGTGTTCCTTTCTAATATATTTAGGTAATTATTTACTCCAGATTCTGAAATAAAGTGCCATATAATTTACTATCATATTTGGGATGAAATTCAAGCTAGAACCCGAAGTGACCAAAATCCATATGAGTTTTAGCACTGGGGCCCACATTTTTACAGATGAGGTTTTGCATTTGACCTCTGGATTACATATAGGTTTTTTCCTCCCGCCCAGCGACGATTTGCTTGCATGAGTTCGATCAAAATAGTAGTCTCTGTCTTTTGTAAGTTTTAGGAAGATATGACTTAATCCATTCAGGTGATGTTCCCTTTAATATTTTTTTTTCTTTGATTGGGGCACTCTCATCACATACATCTTGAAAAGTAAATGCCAAGTATTAAGTGCATCATCAACATTATTAATATTATGAATTTTGGTCCGCAATTATACTTTTTATACTGTGTATAAAAATATTACAACCATGCCAAATATCAATATGAACAAAATCTTGAGGGCGTACTATCTTTCAAATGTGCCATGTCTCTTTAAAGATAATTGAAGAGCATTTTTCGATCAAAGATATAACATGTCCTTCTTTCATTTTCCATATCAATCGACTGCCTAGCTTTTAACTCATGGGATTTTTAAGATTAAAAAGACCCTCGAAAAGTTGTCCACCAAAAGCCTCCTGGATGACGTCATCGGCCTGAAAGGCATTCATGGCATCTGAAGATTGGCTAGGAAGTTCTCATAGCTCAGAGTTCTTTGTCCTGTCAATTTTAAAGTGTTTTCCTATCGTTTGAGACAGGAAGAAGGGCAGTTTCTGTTCACTATACCGTCATTCCAGCTGCTACTACCGCGAGCGGCAAGGGTGAGGTAAGGATTGCTGCCACTTGCACTGCTTCTGTTTTTCAATGTATGTCCCGTTGACACATTGGATTCACGCGCAGCCATGCATGGAACGATTGTCCATTCCCATTTCGGTCGATTACTTAAACACAAGACTCCTCTCCATACCGTTGTATCAAGTAGCAGTCTGCCGGGCGCCATAATCAGAGTAATAGCACGTGCAATGTTTTCAAAATTCCGAGCCATCCCAAATGTTGCCCTATTCAGATAGTCAACGTTTGAATACCGTTTATCGTCCAATAAATTTTGCTTTTGGTTTATCCTTAACCCAGAGAGAATGGCAGAAATGAGCGGATGATCCTGGCTGAACTGCGATATGGCTTAGACATAAAACTTAATATAACCATGTTGTTTCCACTTATCTCTTTCACACAGTCGTTTTGAAAATATGGTGCGTTGTCCGCAGCTCGAATCCAAAGGCAGGCCCATTGTTATTCCCATTGACCTTGTCCCAAGTTCAATTCTCAACCCGATTCCACATCAACGCCAACCTTGTACAGATCCGTCATGAGGTGATACAGAAAATCCGGATCAGTGTAGGTCCTCACAGTAGAACGAAGACACGCGTCTTGAGTTAACGGCTTCCTAGTCTTCTCGCTTAAACAACGTAAAACTCGTGCTCATGTGCGGCCATTAGAGATATGCCTAACTTATCTAGGCGTTCAAGCTGCTTTCCTGGCTATAAATCGAGGAGCCGTTACAGGTTACTTCTAAAATGGTTCTAAAAGAATAGATGCAGTTTTGGGATACCAAGGAAGTATACGAAAAGTACTAAAATCTGGAAACCATGTGGCATCTCCCAATCCAATGACTCCGTCACCATAAGGTGTTTCGTATAGTAAACTGCCATCCTAGCATATGTCAAATGGCAAAATGGAATGCCAATTCCTTTTGAAGCATTGTCTTTGAGTGCCTTGCAGGAAATACTTTACATCTTGCTATTCCGTGTAAGTCGGCAAATTCAAACCTCACAAATTCTATCTCTTGCTCCTCAATTATCTTCGTGGCGCTTTCTAAGGACATGTTCGACGTGTTAATCGTCAGGGTTAATTGATTTCACACAAACCAGCTGAAAATGAGCAAACAAAATGTCATATTAATTTGCTTTATTATAATGGTATGCTTAAAGTTCTTGATCATATGAACTGTCCATGGCCAAATTTGCGATTCGTAAACAAGGATAGACATAAGGATCAGGGAATAAACCAAAAGATGGATGAATAAAGACTACTATCAAGTGTTGAAAAAATATTTGAAATTGCAGGAATAGCTTGAAAACGAAGGATAAGTCTGTAGAATCTCATAAGTACCTTTTCTAGCTGTTAGAATTGACAGAAAAGGAAGCAAAATCGGCAGTGTTCCAAGATTACGATTCTCCTTCAATTACGGGTTGTAGTAAGTGTTCGAAACGGACAGTAATGACTACAATCTCTGATTCTGTCCTATTAGGTTGTTCTGGTTTATAATTTGCAGGGTATGTGAGGATCTTTGTACATTGTTTTACATACATGCACAAAAGATGATTTTGATGATTTTCTGGGTTATCTGATTTAGCAAATCACTGAATGTGTTGCTTTAAGGCACAACTGTTACAAAATAAACGTTGCAAGTTCTTGGCATATCACTAACGTATCTTACGAACTGTAGGTTAAAATATTCACATTGATGATACATACCGAAAATGGGTCGGAGAGGTTACCAACCACCACGAAAGCACTCTTGGAGCACCTTGATGGCATCCACTATCTGGAATACCATAGTGACGGAGAATCGAAAACATGACATTTATGTTGATGGAATCGAATGCCTTCTTGAAATCGATGAAAGTGAAGGCAAGTGGAAGTTGGTAGCTGCTAAAGGCTTTGATGAATATTCGCAGGGGTGTGGATTTGCTTAGAACATCTTTTACCAGGACAAAACTGGATTGGGTTTACTTAATATTGAATCATCATGGTTTCTGATTCTCATCAACAGTATCTTGTTGTAAAATTTATGTACAACTTTGCAGCAATGGACATCGGTGTGATTCCTCTATAGATGGTCATGAGGCTGAGGTCATATTCATATGGGGGCTAAAAGGCTATAGACATGTCCTATGCTGGTCTTTAAGGATAAAACGTATGTTTTTTGCTATATTTGCAATCTTTTTGTGTTTTTCATACAGGCCATAACTTACAATGATTATGGGGTAAGTATTTGTCGTATACCAATTTTGTTTAATTTGTTAAAATTGTTAGGTATGGTAGTGTTACAACAGGAAATGTATATTACTTGATAGTATTAGCCATACGAGATAAGTGGATAAGAACATCCCATTTTAACAGCATTTATCACATGAAAATTAAGTCCAGAGAATGACCAATTCCGGTCAGAGTATTTACAATGCCATCGAGAAATTTACTCGAACTCATTCAAGAACTGGGAAGTATAAAAGATGCCATTGGTACAGATGAGTGGGTCGATAACAACCGCAAACAAATTGAACCGACTTTATTTTGTTGTCATAACACGAATATATGCAAAGAATCTTTGAAGAAAACTACTGAGAATCACATATCTTTCTACATTAGATTGCCTTGACCCGCCTTACATGAGAACATTAAAACGCTTTCTACAAACTTAAAGGCCAACTGAGAAAAAAAATTTGAAATATGTTTTCTTTTTGTGTGGTGCATATTAATTAAAGGAGTCGACTACACTAAAGAATGAGAAAAATAAAAGGCTCAATTCCAATATTTGAGATAATCGATTTTTTTCGCCTTCTCTGTGAAGGCTGCAGCTAGGCCTCATAACCAGGTAAATCGCGGTAGATTATTTCAATGGAATCAAATCCAGTCTAATAAATAAAACAAGCATTTGTGGATCTTGCGCATGGTACATAAGGCCGAAATGGATGATACAATGCATTGCATAATAATAATGGAATAATAATAACTTTTAAAAAATGATACGTAAAGGGGGAAAATTGAATTAGTCATTATAATTATCTCTTATTATTATTTAAATTAATATTCACATCCTTTGGTTATTCTAGAGGATTACCCGTAATTTGCATACGTTTATATTCATATTAGAATTCAAGATTAAAGATTAAATTTAATTCAGCATACCATATCGTACGTGACAGAGATGTATAATACAGTATTTTAAGAATAAGGGTGGATGCAACGTATCCATTTAAATGGGCTTGTGAATAATGGGTGTTCTGAGTCGGAAATAAATAAGGACGAGGGCGGCAGCCGAGTCCATGATTTTATTTGTTTCCCCGGCCGAGGATACATTATGAGCCCATAATAATACTATCGCAAACCCTTTATTTCTATTCTATTACCGAAAACACGTGATATGATGAGAAAATGCATTCGCGATCGGACCCATTATTGGCAAGAATAAAACTGGGCCGTAAACTGTCCAATCAGAATGCAGCATTTCAATAATGGGCAGCAGAGGTAATAGAATATATAATAATACATAAAGTATCGCAATTTTAAAAAAAAACTGTACTAGATGAATATGTGAGGGCCATGATCTGCCTTAAAACAGTAATGGACAACCCGATAGTGGCTTATAATTATTGCTGGCCCTTTGTTATCACAAAACGGTAATAAACTGTCATACTGTGTGATTGGGGGGGGGGTAAACGGTAGTGGGTGAACGAAATTGCGCCCTAACGTCATATTTAGTGCATAACAATAGCCATTTTCTCCCTAACCTACTATAATAAGCTTATTATCTACGTTAAGACGCATACGGCTATATGTGTTATACACCTGCTGTGTGTAGCAATCCTGTTACAGACACCCTTCGTACGAAATCCTCGAAATTTGCATAAACTAATCTTCATATTCTTGTTATTAAAGAATAAAAGTGCATCACTACAAAATTTTGTCGATTTATACATAACAAATGGGGACAATTTGTCTTTGTAGAATACTAGAGCTGATAAAATAATAACATTAAAATAATAAAATATTTAACAATACGCAACAGCAGCAACAACGACTTTAGAGAGACTCAAACCGACTGACAAATGCAGCACCTAATTATAGTATATTTCAAAATAAGTGAGACCTCATTAAAAGTTTTAGGTCTGCCCATTCACCGTGAGAGGTAGGAGGAATTAGTTTAATGGCTACAGGTTAAAAAGTTTATGAGAGTAATGTAGCTAGCAAATAAATGTTGACCTAAAATACATTATTTCACATCTAAAATAGATGGATGTTTCAATTGAAGTATCAGGATGAAAACGCGAACATTTGTTTCATTAAACGTTGTTATTTGAACATAACTTACTTTTAACACTGCAAAATATCATCCCTTATCGTTCTTATATCGATGCACACGTAACACAATAACATTTTTATTTGGTCATCAAAAAATGGACCAACCTTGTATTAAGAGATTAGCGCAAAACGGATTTGACATGCCGCTCAACAATGGCATAAGTTCTCCAATCATTAACAGACCATTGTATAATTGAATGCACCAGTTTCCAGTAAGCCGATTCTGTACAGAAACTTTGTACCATGATCACAATATGTTTTGTAAAGCAACAAAGGCCTGGTCTCTGCATGGCCGGGGATTGAACCCCATATCAATGTCACACCCGTCCAGATATGCAAGGAGTCTCACGTAAATTGAAATCTTTTATAGGTCAGGTTGCTATTCATCCAAACACCAAACGTTTTCGATACGTGTCTATCCATGTATATCTCAATGATTTAGTAGTAAAATAGCACGAATAGATAGCTACTATGTGATACAAGCCCAATCTTGATATTTGTATCTACATGATCATCTATAATGATATACAAACCTACACTATGTACTGTCACTGAGCAGCTCGCCGACTTTATACTATTCGTAGAAGTTAATCCGCTATTTTAAGGCAGTATAGGTAAGTCGATCAAAACTGCATCATTCGACTAGTGAACAAATAATCACCAGAAAACAGGGATGTCCGATCACCGCGCCCGTCACAGCATAAAGGTGCACTTTGGTGCGAATTGACTACATTATATACAGCGCATTCAAACGTCATACCAAACTATCAAGCATTTTGATAGTACGATTGATATGATATTAAAGTATTTGCACGTAGGCACTGAAGCTTTTAAAGCGGTAACTTTTACCGCTGGCATTGGAACGGAAATTTATTATACTACAAAGGCAATTGTTATGATCATAACAGTTGTTAAAAGAATCACACATGATACCATAAACGTGCGTGTGCATAACTTTCGCATTTTATATCAAACTACAATTGAAAGCATGTAGTCAAAGAATTGATAAACACAGACGTTTCTCCACATTTTACATCAAACTACAATTGAAAGCATGTAGTCAATGATTTGATAAACACAGTCTTCTTAAAATATTTTACATAGCACTTAATAGCATTGAATAAGCATTAAGCAGAAACCATTTTCTATGAATAGTTGATTGTTCTTAAGCTGATTCGCTGCGTTTTATCTGATTCAACGATTATCAACATTTAAAAGTTTGCAAAATAACTAGAATGCAAACAAATATTTTGTATTACACCACTTTAACTTTAAAAAGATACATCAGTTTGTAACAATTAATTGGTTGAATAGCATGGAATTATTATTAAATACAGTGGTGAATTAATGATGCTATAAATTGTTGACCTAGCACAAAATTAAAATGTTTGACTTAGCACACAATTTACAAAATGAGAACAATCGTCAATTTTAATTGACGATTGTTCTCAGATTTAGAGTCGCAAAGGTTTGAGTAGCAAAACGTGTATCCATCTAGAATTAACAAAGAATAATTGCTTGAATTGGGTCAAGATCGATGGGATCGTTAATAATTTAAAAATATAAAATAAAATAAAACTCCCACAGTCTAGACTACATGTACAGGATACTTCTACAACCGCTCATTTTTGTGTCGTCTGCAAGATGGCACATAGGGCCTGATCAGACTTCATCGCAACTGGTTCCGAAGAATTACGGCATAGCCCGCGGCATGGTGACGTTATATTTTTGTTGATACAGCCTTGGAAGATTTCGGGAATTCGGCATTTTTGGTTTAATAACGTTGCGCTATTAGTCAATCCTAGAAATTGATGGTTCAAAAAGTACTCCTAATCATCGTAGATTATGCGCGATATAATGTGACTAGTGAGATGTACTCTTTGTGTCGTATCACTTCGGTCAAGCCTGAACACACTGTGTCTCATTTCATTTCATTTTTTCTATTCTCAAGCAATATGCATACAATATGAGACAATATCAAAATTAATATACAGAATTATGCACATAAAAATGCCAGCTTAAAACACTGCATACACATAACTGGGAAAGAAATTGTAAAAGGGTGGGTTTATAGAGCATATACCGTAAGTACCAAGGATAGCCCAAAAGCTTTTATAAAAAAGCTAATTCTCATTGGGGTTCTTAAGCAAAAATCAAAATCCAAAAACTTGTTCAAATTCAATTTAATAACTATTAAAAAGTAAAAATTAAAAAACTTAAAAAATTTAAAACAAATCCCAAATCAAATTTCCATCCTAATGTTTATCATGGTGGTGTGGATTTTGCTCAGCTAGCCAACTTTGCTCAACAAGATGTTTTTGACTGAGATTTTGAACTGCTTAAAACTTATTTGCTCTTTGATGGAATTAGGCAAAAAGTTCCAATGACGTATAGCAGTAAAGAAAAATGTGTGGCTAGCCTGATTTTTTGACTTTAGACAACAAAATTAAAAGGACTACCCCTGGTACTGTAATTGTGAACTGATGAACGACCGATCAAATGTGCATTTAAATGTCTGGAGCTGCACCATGAAAAATTTTAATAACATGATTTACTTCTCTGAATGACTCTATCTTTTACTGAAAGTATACCAACTTCATCCAATTCCTTTTGACCAATATGATAACGGGGGCCTTTGTTCAAGATGAATCTAACAATCTTGTTCTGCATTGTTTGGAGTCTGTTTTTGTAATACTGAGTTAAAGATGTAAACCATGATAAACAAGCCTAATCATAATGACAACAAAATCAAGGCAGTACTCAAAAGTTTTACGAGTTTTCTGATTTAAGTAGTGGGCATGTCTATACAAAAACTTAAAGTCTGGCACCTGTTTTTTTTTCAAAATATCACGACTAATTGACTCCCCAAAGAGATTCATCAAGGGTTTTTATACCCAAGTATTTGACTGACTTGGCCGCTTTAATTTCATAACCATCACATATAACGAAAATTCATATCTTATTGAGTTGCCTTTTAGAACCAAACAAGATGCGTCCCGCTTTACCCAAGTGTAATGAAGCTATTAATATAACAAGCATTGTCATACATGAATCTAATTCTTGTGCTATTTGTTCGCAACATATGTGGATGTTTTGTTATCGGATACCCAAAGAAACACTCCTCGTCTGCTGTCAAGCAGCAGTTTGTGCAGTCGACCCTGATGGGCATGTCATTCATATAGCATAAAAATAAAAGCCGGGCCAAAGTCCTACCCTGTGAACCCCGCAGGGTGATATTAAGGGGATCAGAATCGACCTGGTTGACATGGATCAATTTGAGTCTGTCAACGCAGGTAAACCTCAACCATCCGCAGACTCGATGCCCATTGCTTTTTTTTTGTAGAGAATGACATGGTCAACAGTGTCAAAGCTTTTGGAGGTCTAAACATTACTAAAACCCAGTAATATTTACCATTGGAAATCTGACTTTTGATATACATCTGAAAGGTGGATTAACAAGTGTCAGTTGAAAAGATTTTCTCAAACAGACGATGAGTGATATACCAAATATTTTTTTTACACGCAAGTATGTCCAATTTGAACAAAATCAGAGCCTTTTCAGAATTTTTGACGCAATCCTAAGAATACTGAACGTCTGTAATTGCCGACGTCAGATCGACTAATTCTTCTTGAAAAATGGGCGGTGGTTCTTCTATGCTGGGCGATCATTTACGTTTACTACGTACCATTGCAAATAGCCCGGTTATTTTCGGCAAGGAAACCAAGTTTGAATTGGGGATATGCAATGGGAATATTGATTGCTTGGTCCTATTATAGCACAGTCTGTGTTTTTGACTCAGCAGAGTCGGTTGCGGTCGGCGGTCAAGCATGGTATGCATGACATGCATACGTGGCATGTAACAAATGTACACACAAGATTTACTGCATTAATGTGTGCATGTATACTATATATACTGCAACGCGTTCGTTTAAATTTCAGTCAGCCGTGGCTGGATCGAGCGCTAATAATAGCCGAAAGCCTGCTGGTCATTTGATAAATAGGAATGTACTGAACGCAGGTGCGAAGTGGCCGTCGTCAGCTAGATTCGATTTACACAGGCGTGAAACCGTGTGGCAGCTTCTATAAAAATAGATTTATTTGAGTAGGGATTGCTTTGGTAGTGTGGGTTGTGGCGTGTGTGTGTGTGGTGTATGGTGTTATTGTTGTGGTGTTGGTATTGGCTGTGTGTATGTGGGAAATGTTAACGCTATAATTGCCTGCTATTGCCAAAATTTTCGCACATTTTCAATGATACTTGGATACAATTAAGCGCACCACTAATAGCTCTTTCAAAGACACACGCATTTTCGTACGGGTTCCGGTTACGCTACACAACTCCCTGCAATACTGGAGGCATCGGTTTGATATCCAAAAAAGCTCCTTTTCGGAAGATTTTAGAAAATTTTGGGTTTTGCGAGAAACAATTTTTTGGAATCCTTATGACTAGAAGGACGGATAATTGACATCATTTCAACATGATTGGAGTAATTTTCAATTTTGCCCCCTGTGTAAACTTAAATGGCCCCTATTGAAAAAGAAAAGTGACACCACAATTAAACACCACTAACTACCTTGCATGATGTAGAGGTCCATACTAACTACCAAAGGTGTCAACGCTGAGATGTGTGGGGACTGAATCGATGGATGTTTTTGACCCAAGTCCTTGCTCCCCTCTAACCACAATAGCCTTGGTAAGTGACCGCGCCGTGGTAGGGATCTCATGTGACATAGTGACCTCGCGTGACCTTTGACCCCATTATTCCCCGCGACGACAGACGACACATAGGTTCGTGGTGAACGCTGTATTTTACTCATTTTTGCGCGCGGAAATACCTGTCTATGCCGAAACACCCGGTCTTTCGGCAGATTACCCTGCCGTACGGCAGTGGTATCTGCCGAAACGCCTGGCGTTTCGGCAATTATTCATGCCGAAATGCGGACTACGTCATCAACCCTGCCGAACTGCAGGTTTACTTGCCGAAACACCGGTAATCCCAGTAGTTCGGCACAGAGGGATCTTATTACATACAGCGTGCGGTTGGTGGATGTAACTAATTTCTTATGTCATTGGCTTGTACGGATACAGGCGACAGGAACATTTGTTCAGTTGACTCAGCTCGTACGACAGGCTAATATTAGCTTAAAATAATAATTTTAGGGCCCGTTCATTGATTTACAGAAGTTAGGGCCGTCAGAAAATTGAAAGATGTGTTTGAAAAATATGCATAAAAGCCCCCAATGTAAAGTTACATAGTGCCCCTATTGTCATAGAACCCATACACCCATCGGCATCCGCACACACCAATTAGGTACATCATATGATTTACTGCTGATAATTTGCAGTAGGTTGTCTTTGTTTACGAATCAATAATTTAACATGACCCCCATCAAAACATAAAATCACATAACCGGGCCTTTATTTGTCAAGTAGAAAATCACATATGTCTAATCCCAAGGTTGTACTCATTCACCGGACCCTAATAACCAAACCCAACCAATTCCTAACCCTAGGCTAAATCTTACCCTAGGTCCTATAGCCCTATAAACCTAAACCTAACCCGTGTTACAACCAGCCTAATCAATAACGAGGACCTTTTCAATGCCTATCACATGTACATTGTTTCCGAATTCCGCTACCTTTTCTAAACAAACAAAGTTTTAGGGCAAGGGGTCTTCATGGGTTCTATGTGGGTGCTTTTGGCGTTACAACAGTCGTATTGACGTCTCTATTAACATCCATGCTTTGTTCCTCAACGCCAAAGCCTGATTTTTAATGAGTTTTTATTGTCCCATAATATAAAAAAACATGCCGTACGCGTGCTCTACACATCAACAGCACGGTTTATTGTCCACTTCCCTTCTTCGCTGCCCGAATGCCAACCGGTACTTCGGAAGTTCTGAGAGGAGGGATCTTCGGCACCCGGGTATTTCGGCACCCGGGGTGTTTCGGCACAACAGTTTTCATGGTGTTCGTTTTGTGTAAGGTTAGTTGTCATCCGACACACAAAGAGAGAAATGACAAACATAGTATGGAATACTCACTTCTTATTTGCGATAAGTTCTGAGTATATTTGGGCTTTACTAACAGTTTATGTGTGCGTTTGGGATGTTCACATCCTTGTGTCCCGGGGTATATTTACTGAAAGTATTGTGAGGCTTTTTAGGGACATGTCTTGATTTTCAAATGTTTTAGCACCACACCCCGTCCCCACCTAATCGTATGCCGGCCATTTTTGATTTACGGCACATAATAAATAAAATTAAGGGTTGCAATAATTTTTACATCCTTTTTCCCGCCCAAAAGGTAATTAGTAACCGTTAAATTAGACAATACTCCCGAATAGTAGCCGAAATGTAGTTATCTAATGGCGTTTTCCATGATCGTAGCCGGGTTATGCTAAAAATACAGAAAATGGCACAAATAGCGATATCCTCAGCTAATGTATGGATATTTCAGTAAAATAGTAAAATTATGTTTTTGGGTACAAGACAATGGCAAACCAACAGACAGAAATCACAAGATGGTCGCCGTTAAAAATTGAAAAATTCTTCACATCCGTCTGTGTTTCGTCTGTTTCCAAAGTGCTACATTTTTAATGAATATATTGTTATAATATAATTATTATTTAATATTAATTGATAATTACTTGATAATTTAATTATTATTGTCAATTCAAGATGGGCATCGTAAGTTTATTTGCATAGAAGTTCTCCAAAGTATCACTTTCACAGTTTTCTACCTTTTTGGGCATTCACTAACAGCTGATGTTGCATTCACTCACGGTGAATAGCAAAAACTAAAGGTGGGAACTTAATACAAAACTACCTTTTTTTAATCCTTATAATGAGGCAAATACGTTGGTGACATTAAACACAATTTTGACCTTGATTTGTCAAATTTACCCTTTACTAATTTACCCCCCTTATTTTAACAAAGTTCACCACATTTCACAGAGATTGGACCTAAAACGTCTATGATCACATCATCACCCTTCAAACTATAGACAAACATCTTCAAACCTTCTCCCCAACTTCTCGCTGGGATTTCGTTATTACCATACTACCAGGAGTAAATTTTAACTACAAACTGTTATATTTAGGGCTATACTTCGTGCATCAAAATATGTTTGTTTGGCGTAACGGAGATAAAATATCAGGTCGGGTCGGATTTTTTTAAAATAATTTTGTACTTCGATCTATCAATTGTTTACTCTAAAATGAATACAAGATGCTACTATTTGAAGCTTTTTTCAAATACATAGGAAAGATCTTCTCTTATTTTACTTGTGTAGTTACTTGTTGTCTTGTTTTGTTTTTTTTCGTCTTTTGTGTTGGTAAAAATATTTTATTTTTTTAATTGTGGATGAAAATATGGGTCGGGTCGTCAGAATAATTTTTTTTTTTTTTGTGGCTAATTTGCATAGAAAAATTTTCGAGTCGGCAGGTCTTTTTTCGGTCGGTCGGTTTACGCCAAACATACAATTTTTAGCCTTAACGCTGAATTGCGTCCATTATTCGACTAACGTTCCAGCATGTGTATTATAAAAGCGATCATAGAGCATGCACGAAAAAGCCACGGGGAACCAGCTACGTTTAAGTCACGTAATCTATCTGCTTGTCTAGGTGTTTGTTACTCCCACCATGCAGAGCTGGCGCACTGCGTAGATGCTGCCTTGTAAACGGTAGTCCTCTGCTTTGACAAGTCTTAATTTACCTTTATATTAGTGACTTTTTATCTTAAACCTGTGTTTTACAACTTTAGCTTGTATGAACATATTGGATGAGTTCGAAGTTGCTAATAAAATAGATCATTGGATGTATATTTGATATCAATTTTCTTACACCAACTTGGAAAGTAACATCAGAATTCCTGCAGCCTATGCTTGACTCATAACCCCCGCAGGCCGCGTGCAAGTGGCTGTAATCCTGCTACAACTAACACGGGGATCCGTCTGCTCATTCTTCCACGTAAGGGTATTTAGCCGCCTGACTATGTTTTCAGTTTGTATGACTTATGGACCCATCTTTTCACATTCATGCGGGTACAATTGAAATATTAATTATTAAAGAACATATACAGATGTTGAAATCTTAAAAGGAATTTTATTAATGAGATAACAGCCAATTTTTGGAAAAAAAAAGATTTGATGAAGTCACGGCAATTGCTTGGTTTCTTTATTTTGCTTCGGGGACCCTTCAGGTAAAAATGACGTACTTAATCCCTACATTGGAAAAACCAACCGATTATCGTCATCGTACGTCGGTTTTTGATCTGTAGGGAAAAGGTAAATGTTGTACTGTTGTAGACATAATATACGGTGTTTTTGGAAAAAAATAATAGCACTTTGGTGCAGAGGGTCATAATGTACAGACCGTGATTTAACATAGTCGGATTTTTATAGCGGTCGCCCCCGAGACGCACACTGATATTGATTACCTGAACGTGCCTGTACTGACCGTGAAAACCAAAATATCATCTCGTTACCGTTATAACTACAATACGGCAAAACAGCAAGATTTGTATATCTGTTTGTCACGCGTAATCGATCAAGATGTGAGGCTATACTGTGGTTCGTAAGGGAGGTAGGAACAAGATCTGCTCGATTTGGCTTGGGATTCCAACGGTAAGTGTGGGAAACTGCTACATGGCATTTATATGCGTCTGGTTCCAGTGACATTAAAAATCATCTCTTAAACCTTTGTCAAAGACTAGTAATATCATGATAAATTAAGAAAAAAATATGAAGTTCAATCAATCATGCTTCTGTTAATTCCCTGTTGCATAACTCAAACCCAGAAATTCCCTGCAAAAGTAATCTATCTAAACATAATACCCTTGAAATCGGCCATGCTACAGAGCTATGCCGCTCTGAGCCCCTGCGCACCGATACACTCTAATATCAAAAAGCCCTATTATAATTATTATACACCCCAAAACCATTGCAATCTGGACGCATAACCTGGAGGCCGCGCGCAAGGGGCTGTAAGCTTGCTATGTAACTAAAACGTGGATCCGTCTGCTCATACGTCCACGGTAAGGGTATTAGCCGGCTGATTTGTTTCAGTTTTAAGGACTTATGGACCCATCTTTTTACCACTTCATGCGGGGAAAATGAATATTATTATTAAGAAAAATTAAAGATGTTGAATCTTAAAAAGGAAATTTGTAGTATGGGAATAACAGCCAATTTTTGGAAAAAATAAAGATTTGATGACGTCACGCATTGATTGGTTTATATTTGCTTCGGGGGACCCATAGTAAAAACGTACGTTATCCCTACATTGGAAAACAACCGATTATCGTCATCGTTCGTCGGTGTTTGAATCAGTCGGGAAAAGGTAAATTTGTAGTTTTAGACAAATACACCGTGTCTTTTGGAAAAAATAATAGCACTTGGGCAGAGGGGCCAGATGTACGACCTTGATTTAACATAGGCGGAGTTATATATATCGGTCGCCCCCGAAGAGCAAATGATGCCCCTGATACCTGACCACGTGACTGGTACTGACAGTGACACCAACCTATTCATCTCGTACAGTTTATAATACATACGGCAAAGCAGCAAGCATTATGTATCTCCGGTTGTCACAGCGCATCGATCAAGATGTGAGGCTATACTGTAGTAAAGACTAGTTTCAATGCAATTGAAGGCGTAGTAAACACACCTTTCGAACTAACCTATTAGATGATATCTATCGCCTCTTCTACCGGACCTGCTGATAGCTCAGTCGGTTAGAGCGTCGTTGCGGTAATACGCAGGTCGCCGGTTCGAATCCGGCCAAGCCGCCACATGTGTTTTTTTTGTTGCAAACATATCGTGCGCTGGCATCTCCAGGGAAAGATTAATAAATAAATATTTTCAATGCAGTTCAAGTCATAGTTGTGTACTTTCAATGACGTACTTACCAACATCGGGGTAAGATAATTTAAATTGTTTTCACATGTTTAAATTCAAATCAATGCAAAACATGTCCTTAGTGATAGCCATGAACAGTAATAGTAGAGGTCATGTCACGCATGCATTTGAAACATTGAACCTTGCATGCAATAACAGTGGGTCCGAATTGACTAACCTCGACTTGTTTACAAATCCAGATTTCAGGTGAGAATTTCATCTGTGCTTTTAATTTTGGTTTTTGTATTGAATGTACCAAACTCCGAACTTCCCCGCAAAAGTAATCTCTATCAAACATCATACCCTTGAACTAACGCGTCCTGGCTACAGAGCTATGCGCTCTGTAGCCATGCGCCCGATACACTCTAATATCAAACACCCTTTATAATTCTTATCACCCAAACCATTGCACTCCTGGATTTTTTCCACTGTAAGCCTGTAGGACATGCTGCATGAACTCCTCAACTAGCCCTCATGCCGCCCACCTGCGACAATCCATACCGATCAATATTACCAAAGATAATCTATCTTAACCAAGATCTGCAACTCCCCTAAAATACACGGTGCACGATGTACCGCATGCTACGGTCATCAAATCACTACATGGGGGAATAGCGCCGACATGCGACCAGTAGTAAACTATAGCAGACGACGGCGGCTGACTCTGCAGAAACTATAACAAATGATCAACAAGGAGCCTAGATTTTGAAAAGCACATCTTGCATTTAAACTTGAAGACAGAGTGGAATGAAATGAAAAAAGGTGTTTGCTATAAATAACATCGTATATTAGTGAATGCTAGATCCCTATTTTGGGAATTTTTTTTTCCAGTTTGTAGTGTAAAGTGGGCTTAAAATAAGAGATTTTAGTGTCCTATTAGCCCATGAGTCCTAATTTTGAAAATATTCTTTATTTTCAGATCCTTTGGTATGAATAAAGATTATTGAGATACTACATTTAAATAGCGCGAACTGAAGTCATGAAATCTTTATACTAGTATCAAATGATTTATTTCAGAGTGTGGTATTCGAAAACTGGATTTTTATTTAAAGGGAAGAATGGGCTATTCCAGAAAAAAGCCCCCGATCCCCCATAGAGGGCAACTTAATTTGTTCACAAATATCTGGAAATTCCTGGCTATCCTTCCAGGCTATCCAGATTCCAGACACTACCTTCATAAATTCCAGTAAATTCCTAGACTACCAATGTAAAAAAATCCTTGGAATTTCCCAAGATTATGGTTTGGGTATAGAAAGTGGTTGAAAATATTGAATTTTTGTCCGGAATTTTCCTCTGAAATCGTAAAAACACTGGGAATATTTCCCGTCACCCTCTATACCTAAATTCCTAGGATTCCCCACCCCATATTAACATTAATTATGGAATTCCACCTTTCAAAAGTGACAAAAGTCTTGAATTCCGGCGGTTCACCGTTCCCGTTCCGTTCCGGCTCCTTCTATAGGGGGGGGGTTGCATTTTTTTCTGGACTATCCCAATGGACCCCCCCATGGTCACCTATGCCACCACCCCGTCCTTTTGAAACATCTTATTCCCAAAGAGAGTACTTTCCTTGTGAAAGATTCTCCAACTTTATTTTTCCCTTTTAAAAATCAATAAATAAACCAAAAAAATGGAATTTTGCCCCTTTTGTGGACTTTGGGGGAAAGAGAATTTAGTTTTTTTCCATAGTTTACAAAACACTTATTATTATCCAATGATTTTAATTCCCCGCAAAAGGGATGTCATTAAGATATTTTTCTTTTTTCTTTTCTTTCTTTCAATATACAAAAAAATAATGTCACTCTTTAATTTTGGAATAGGGAGTACGGGGGGCCTAAGTTCCTTTTTCACAAAGTCCCAAACCAATATGTGAACCATTATATCCATCGATTTCATTCCAGATATACATTGTACACGGGAGACCCGTTTTAATTTTCAAGGCAATGGTAGTTATTTCATTACACTTTATTTACCCCTAATCATGGAGTGGGGGCATATGGAAACTCGTTTCCCATTCTTCTCCTCCGCCCCCATGTGAAACACAAGGATTTCTTCATTTAAAAAAAAGACTAAAAGAGCTTCCCGATTTCCATTTCCCCTATGGCATTTGCCCCAGTCACAAACCAAATATTCAATCAATCATCACCCGTCACACACGTTAGATTTGTCCATCGATGTTATGGAAAAATGAAGTCTTACTCCTACTTTTCTAAAGTCTACCATCACCTATATCACCTAAAAGTTTCAATGAGTCTAGAAGTTTGGACAGTCACTGAGACAAAAGGTGCATACCGTGCATCGGCCATCTATACTAAACACTGTGGTCACTCACTTCACTCCCAACAGTTTTCCATTTGTTCAAGCAAATTAACTCATTTTTTTCTTTAAGGGAATCGAAGAAAGTATGAAAATTTTGGCGATTTTGGGGGGGGGGGTTATTTGAGCAATTAACAGCTTAACACTAGACTTTCGATCTACTCGCCATTGGTTCTGCACGTATGCTATACAAGATGTTTTCGTATTTTACCTACATGACGTTGGAGCGCCCTCCCCATGCACATCCACTTGACGGTTTACACAAAAATCGGGGGAGTGTCAATCTTCTTAGATTATCTTTTGATATACGTGTATTCAGCCTGGTCTACAATGTACACTTGACTGCTCTTGATGGCTTCAATACATCAATAATCAAGAACCCTTGTTAACAATCAATAGCATTGGAAAATACTCCTTCAAGCAAACTAGACTTGATTCTAATGTGTGGATAAAGGCGTTGTGATTGTGGTTTTGTACCACAACGACTGTTACGTGGCTGTAGATGGTGGCAGAACATAAACCAAGATGGACATCAAACCAATCATTGGTAATAGATACAACCATGAAATCTTGTGTGAGAGAGTCATGACTCAAACCTGTTCCGATTCCTATCAGTCACAACCAACAGCGCACTCTAATTGAAATTAAACCATCTAAACCAAAGTCTAAGGTGCCCAGTCTGAAGACAAAAGTTGCCTGTGGAATGCTCGTTCCAGATGCAATACGGTATCCTCAAACTGGACTTTGTGATTCACGCTGGATAGAGATGTTGACTTCACCCCCGCAATCCAAGAAACGTGGCTACACGGCGACGATCGAGATGATTGTGTAATTGCTGAACTGGCAAAACTTCACTGCCTGAATATGACTTCCAATCCACACCTCCCGTGTTAAGAACCAACTGGAGGTGTGTTACAAGAAAGGGTAGTAAAAACAGCCATAAACAGTACTAAACGCTTAAAGTCATTTGAGCTGCCGGACTTACCCTCGTCTACCAAAGGGGGGGGGGTGGTAAAAACCCTACAGGTTTTTTTCCCGGCTGCTAGAACCCCTTTTTTGGTGAAACAATTATTTAATGTAATTGTCAATTGACATGTTCCGCTCCGTTTTATCCAAAAACAAACATCCACCGGGGTACAGGAAGATACAGGGTTGAGCCCAAAGTGATGGATGGGGGGGAGGGGGTGGACAAAACCCCCCCCTTTCGGGAGAGAAGTACCAACATGCCTAGCACAACACAGGAATATCACAGACACTGACTTTTGGTACCAATAGATAGCTATGGTCCCTCTCTTTCCATTGATACCAAAAATGAGTTACCAAATCACTGACAGCCATACGTCACATGACGTCATAAAGTTCGCATGTCAGCAAAACTACCATTTTCCATAGACACAATAGGGGAAAATTCAACTTGTCCCAAAAAAAGTTAGGAAATATCAGATTTTCATGCGGTTTTTGCTCTCTTGATGGGAAATGATAGTGACATACAATGAGAGCATTTTAGCGCCTAATAAGGTGTTTGAGTCCATAAAATTGCGAAATATATATTTTCCACCCAATATTCAGAATTTTCGGACTTTCATCCAACATATGACGTCACTGGAATGTTGGTAATTATTTGGTACCAATTGAAAGAAGAAACGCTAAGCAATCCTTGGCACTCAATTTACGGAACAAGAAAAACAAAATCGAGATGTTCAGTGACGAAAAATTCACGGAAGTTGGTTACAAAAAATGGACTCAGGTAGACGAGGGTTAACAATATCCCAACGATCTTCAAGCTAAGGGCTGTTTTAAACATAATATCGCCCTGTCAGCTAAGAATAGGTAACTCATGCCCTATGTTCTTTGAGGATTTCGAGGAGTTGCTCATAGCCATCAAAGAACAATTTCTCGTAATTGGTGATTTTAACTGGCATATCCACTGAGGCATGTGATACATCTGCAAGCAAATTCCTTGAGATGACTTGAAGCCGACAGGTATTCACATGCACACATGTGAATACACCTACCTATGTTATATGGCCATATCCTTGACTCTTGTCATTTCACATCAAGGATTCCGACATTGTCTCTAACTGAAAGTGTTGGTGGACTACCATCTTTTCTAATGTTGTCACTTGTCTCCTGAACTTTCAACCTCCTAGAGCCCTCAAGAAGAAGCTGTCTTGTCGTAAGACCCGAGAAATGAAATCGATAATCTGAATGGGAAATCAACAACTTTGTTTATGCAATGAGCCGCTGACCAATCTTGAATATACTGTTAATCAGTTTATCAGTACTGCATGAATGCTTAACATCAATGCTTCTGCAGTTACCAAGACAGTTACTATTCGTCTGTGCTCTTTGTTTAGCGATGACCTTCGCCACGCTAAACAACAAAGACCAGGGCTGAGCTTAAGTTGCTAAATCAACCAGCGGAAGTGGCTCGGCAGATTTACAGACATCAGTGCAAATAGTACAAGCGCCTTCTCGACTAGGCGAAGGTGAGCTTCCACAGATAGCGGACCTAGTGATTTATTTGTCAATAAGCTAAGCAATCCAAACTTGGAGCGCACTCTTCCAGCCCACAAGTCTCCTACAGAGCTCTCAGAACGCTTCGCTGAATCCACGAAAATTCCACAAAAGTTCGTAAAGACATTTACTCTGCTGACACAGCCTTTGCTTTCAGTGAACTTGATGAGACATGTGCAGTTCGTTTGTAGAAAGTCCGTGAAATGACACAGGAAGAGGTCAGACAGCTGATCACGGACTCTCCCACCAAGAGCTGTGTCTCTTGACACTTCCCGATGGCTTTTGAAGAGGTGCGTAGACAGCCTTTTACCAGCACTCACATCTATATGGTAAATATGTCTCTGAAATGGTGACGTTCCATCTTGCTCAAGACAGCTAAAGTTTGTTCCCCATCCTGAAGAAGCTTAACCTTGAGAGAGATACACAGAAGAACTATAGACCGGTTTCCAATTGAAATTCGTGCCAGCTTGGGCGTGTTGTCTCAATCAATTTCAAGATTATATGGCTTCCAACAACCTTTACAGTCAGTGCTCAGTCTGATTATCGCACCAAACCACAGTTGCGAGACTGCTCTGCTCCGCATACAAACGATCTGCTACAAGCGGTTGATAAACAGCAGGAAGTAAGCCTTGTTTTGTTAGACTTTAGTTGCTGCATACTCATCGCTATGGTATCGGAGGCAAGTCCTAAAGTGGTTACAATCTTACCTTGAAGGCAGGACGCAAGTTGTTTCTGTTAGTTAATATGTTTCTGCCTCCTAGTGTATGCGTTACGGTGTACAGCAAGGCTAGGTGGGCTGGGCACCCGTACTTCACTCACTATTCGGGCTTCCATTATCATCAATCATGGACTGGAACATATAATCTATGTGGACGAAAAGAAAGATATCTTATTTTTGAGCCAGCCCTACGTGAAAAAACATGATTCCACGTCTTGGCACTGTCTTCGCGGACAATCACTGCAGGGGCCGTTCTACAACAAGATGAAACTCAAAGTGAGAAGACTGAAATTTGCACTTCCACTCCGTGCATCAGCTGATAACCCCCTTCCTACCTGAACTGTGGCAACTTTCATCAAACTTTCAGCGAGGCCGCAATTTCGGTGTGTTGGTGAGGACAAATCTTTCAATGAGCAAGCACATCTCTAATATCTGCGCGCTGGTTGAGGCATGTATCGGCGCATCGGTAAGATAGAAAGTACTTGAATAAACCCTCAAACAGAAGAAGCTGGTGCACCATTCATAACATCTAGAATAGACAGCTGCAAAGCCTTCTACAAGGCCTTCCAGACAAGGAAATTCAGAGACTACAGCGTCTTACGAAGCCACTGCTGGACTAGTTTGCCGTGTTACGCGCACGGAACACAAACCCCATTTGCACAAAACTACATTGGCTCCCTGTTACCAGCGGATCAAGTACAAAACTCTTCTCCTCACCTCAAGTGTCTTTCACAAATAAGTCTGCTTACCCTGTGTGAACTCATCTCCCGATATCAACCCAAGCGTAAACTTCGTTATCAGTACTCGCCCTACTCAACAAACGACGCTGCCAGAACTGTCACCTATGATGATCGTGGTTTGCAGTAACAATCAACTTCCGGAAGAGCAGGGTGGAACCCTCTCAACCGCTCAAAAGGCACAGCTCATTTGTTTGATCAACATTTCAGCCCAAGGACTCTTAGCCCATTTCCATGTTCTTCCTGTTTTGAACTTATTTTGTTAATATCGCTTTATTATGGCTGTCTTACATTTGCATGTGATTTTATATACATGTGTGCAATGTTTAGGTTGATGACGTTATATGCTTGGTTGTTTTCTGATTTTTGTGGTTCCAAAAGCGTTACGTATTGTAGTACTGTAATTTGTTTTGCCGCCCCCTCCAAATGAGAATGATTGGTTACGCCACTGGTCTGCATTCCTAACCCCCTGCAGACCTTTGTGATATTTAAGAACTTCCAAACCATGGACAAAAAAATCTCTTTTTTTCACATGTTCACACGCAGGTCTGACCCCGGATCTGACATTAGCACTATGGTTGCACGATTTATCGTTTGTTATAATAGGAATACACGACGACCGGAGCAAAGATTTTTAGGTTTACAGTCTAACTCGTTAACACCAAGCTCTGAAATACACAAATCTGGTTTTATGATCCCAAAATCATGGTTAAACGAGTTGATAATACAAACTCCTTATAATACAAGCAAAACATTTCGGCCTACAGCCCCAATTAGTTGTACTGAGGTAATCCCTTGATATTACGAAAAAATGAAGTATTTACCATATTATTGTATATCCCTGGTCAATGATATTATAGAAATAAATTGGCATTAAGTTGGACATTTATTCATTTTTCTAAATTAATGGTGCACCTTTTCATGTGGGGATCAAGCTTTTTCCCTGGTTAAAATAATATTGTTTTAACTTGAGTGACGAAAATACGTACTCCCCCGGTCTGGAGCACGAATATTTAAGTAAAAGGCAACATTGTATCATGTACAATAGGCCTAATTTCTCTTGTGTGTTTTTTTACGTTATTAGCTAACAGCGTGTCTTTTTTAGCTAGTGAGGATTATGACACTTGTAGGGTAAAAACGTATGTAAGGTATTCTTGACTACGTCTACATAACACTTGATGATCAGTGGTATCACTTCTTCATGCAATGCCTATCAGGAAAAAGTCCGTCCCCTCCAACCCCACACACCAGCTTCCTTCACCACGTACCCTAGGCAAATCAAGTCAAACCCCCGCCGCACCCGGCTCCCCGCCCCCCACCACACACCCCCATATCATTTACTCCCTCGACGTTTACCTTCCATAGTTTCCCGTTGTTACACCACCCGCCTGGTCCTCCCCTCCTCGTCTCTTTTCACCCCCCTCCCCCTCCCCCTCCTGCCTTCTTCCCCACTGCTACACCCCCGCTCCCACCTACGCTCAATGCGATCCCTCCACCCTTCTACCTAAACAGCAACGCCCCTACTCCCCACCCCCTTGTTCCCTCTCTTCCCACACCACCTTACGAACCCCCTCTCCGCACCTACCGTCTTCCATCTACACCAACTCCTGACTCCTCTCTCCCCCCCCCACTCACCTCTCCCCCTCCCCTGTTTATCCCTTTCCGCCTCTCTCCGTCCTTTTTCCTTCCCCCCCGCTTCGCAGACTCACTTCCCCAACCATCCCTCAAACTCTTACTATAGGTCCCCCTACTTCCTTGCACCCCCACGCTCCACGCTGTCTCACCCACCCACTAAACCACTCCATTTGCTCCTCAACTATTAACCTACCGCTCGATCCCACCCCCGCCCCTCCCACCCGCCCCTATTTCACTACACTCTTACAACCCATTACCGTTAACTCCTCTCCCTATCCCCCCCTCACAACACTATTTATTGTACCGTTGCAAGTATCCCCCGCACCTTACCGTACCCCCGCCCCTTTTTACGTCTCCGTCGCACCTTTCACTGCTATTGCGTGAGCAGGCTGCCGCGGTGAGGGCTCCACAGGCTGCGCTTGGCGATCCCCCCCCCCGCTGCCCTTCCCGTTCCCGGTGATGACATCTTTGCCTCCTCCTTCAGATGCAGTAATTGTTGGAGAAGTGTGATTGTGCCAAGATTTGATGTGCCAATAATTTGTGCAACGGTGGAAAGAAGGATATTATGTAAGACTTGTGGAGGCTTCATCGAGTCTGATGCATGCAGAATGCAGAAAGAGTGAACCTAACCAATGCCCACACAAATGTTAAAATGACCGTAAAAAAAATCGCTTTAACTGGCAGTTGGGACTAGCCAATATGTAAATAACTGGACAAAAATGTCATTTTTTAATGCTATGACTCCCAGCCCCAGTTAAAATGGATGTTGTTATGGTTCATTGTTAAACAAGTGCATCAAAAAATTTGATGTTGACGACAGTAATAGAAAACTGTAACACTGCGTAAAACATAGAAGTCACACAAAGTGGACCATCAGACATCATGGACTACCCTGCAGGCAGTTTTAAATGGAATAGATCATACAAAGTAGACTGTGCTACAGTTCTACAGTGGTGTAATAATGGGTTGTTCGATGTACATAGGAATCTGTGTTTGTTGCTTCTGTTAAACACAGTTTAATGGATGTGTTTGTAATGTTTTAAGTAGAATTCATCTCCACTTGCCCGTTCCACTACAATGTACGATTACGAATAGGATCTATATCTTTTCTCGAGTCAGTTGACATCCCACGATTCAGTGACCAAAGCTTTAATCTGGAGCGTTTATTGAAAAGCACTGGCATTTAACATGTGGCAGGAGATCTGGACTCATACTCCACCGACATAAGGTAAAGAATATAGCCTCCGGTGACTCAGTGCAGGCCACAATAGTTTCACGATTATTTCGTTGTCTGTGAGCCACCTGCAGACTTTTTACCACGGCTTTAAAAAGGAGATATAATCCGGGCCTCCATAGCCGACACTGAATAATGCGCGAGAGTCAACTGAATCAAGTGCCCTGTTCTTAACGTTGGAGGTGGACTGTGGGCCGGCGGATATAAAACTTCTACACTGCACTTAGTGTACGAGTAAAATACCCGCCTGATCGTGTGATATCGCTGACTCGTGGTGGAAGCTGAATGCACCATAGCATTCAGGTCAGCTAAATGCCCTATGAAATAAAAAAACATAAAAATAAAAAAAAGCTTATATTTAAAAAAGAATACTTTTACGGTGTCAGAATGCCAGCCATTGAAAATACAAAATGATATAAGACGGGTTTGGAAAAGTTTAATCGTTACTTTCACAAATCCAAATCAATCTTTATATTAATATTACAACTGCTAGTTTATGAGACTGTGCCACCCAAATTCAATTTGTAAGAAACTCATCACTGAAATTACTGCTGATGAAAAGTACAATTAACATTGTAATTGGCAGCCATTTTGAAAAAAAAAAATGATGGGCAGTTTAATGTTCTTTCTAAGCTAGCTTTATCCTTTCCCGGGACCTGTGGGTGTTAATCATAAGAGGTTTCGGCACCAAAACTAGCTTCTAGCCACATTCACAACTCGAGTTATGTTTGAAAATATACCAAAATGGCAGCCATTTTGAAAATCAAGATGGCCCGCATCGCCACCACTGGGAATTCTACATCAAAGTTTCGTGTTCTCTGTGCCTACTTAAGGTATTAATAGGTGATGCTTTAATCAGTTAAATCCCACGGGACACTTCATATCAAACCACAGTCCCCTAAAACTAATAACAAATTTAGGATTATAGCGACCTCAAAAAAATAACGGTCGGTGGGTGTAAACGCCACCCTTCGGGCGTGAATCGGACAAAATGATTTACTGGAAAAAGCCTTAGACTTGATGTAATAAATTTTAAATCTGAAACCATGCATGAACATGCTGTATTTTGAGCCACGACATGAGGTACCGGGAGGAAAAGTGGAACTTCTCGTTATAAGAAAGTATGAAAATATTTCTCCTAATTTTATATAAGGTTCCGTATTTGCGCTCTTCGTTAATCTTTTATCCAGCGCCAGGATACGATTTTGTGGCCTAATGATTTGAAGCTTAAGACTTGTATATGTGGTCTGACATGATGCATGTACGTCAACGGTACGTAGGTCCACAACACTATTCAGTCATGACAGGCTAGTATGGGTTTCAGTGTGACATTTATGGCTGCCTCGTTGTGTTCATTTCAAATTATATTCCGGTAAAGTTAAACATGGCATTAGCCTAGTGCCACAGTCTGAAAATGCAAGCCTAGGAGCTTTTACACGTTCGGAATGAATTAGCCAGGCCCAGAGGTTTTTTTTTTTTTTGCAGCCAGCATGTTCAGGCATTTAATTTTTATTATTAGTATTATTATTATTACTAGCTTAGCTGACTTGTCTAGGGCTAGGATAGTAGAGGCTCTCTACTCTAGCTAGGCCTATACCCTACTTTGACTGTCAATATTAAATAGTCTCGTTTCTACCATGTACTAGCTAATTTTGTATTTTACTATTTTGTTTGAGGTTTGTTATGTTGTATGGAAATTGGGAACGTTTATAGCGGGAGTGGATATCGGGAATTCAGATAAAATCAGTCAACTAGACCGCCAACAAACTCGCGTAACTATATCGCGCTGCACGCATAGTATAGATAGTGTCATTCGATGAGAAGTGAACTTAATTTTTTTTTCCATTTTGATGTGTTACAGCCCAAGAAATAGCAATGATTTATTCACTTTGAGTAATTAATTGTTAAGTCATAAATTACACATAAAATATGTAAATTAGTCTAAGTACTGTATAAAAATATACTGTTTTGATGTGCATAGCTGGTATGTGAAAGCAATTAGAATTCAAGGGAACCGGGAGAATGTGCTGGAGTTTAATTGAGACTAGGAGATCAGGCTAGCCTAGCTCAAGGTAATAGGAGTCTGGCCATAGGTGGCGCACTGCGCATAATTACCAGTCAGTGAGTAGCTGCTGTGAGATCCTAAATCTATGCAATACATGGTTTCCAGGGGATCCCAGAATTCATGACATAATGGAAGATATTGAGCCTGACTCATATGGAGAGGACCAGCTCCTTCTAGTATTGTTTGAGAGGAGATAAAAGCATGGTGAGAGAAGATGAGTCAGAGTATCGCAATCATTACTCCAAGAGAGTTTTCATACATCGTTGCTCAAGTTATTAGCAGAGTTTCCAAGTGACAGTGACAGTCATCACAGTCTTAGTACTAATTCCCATATCGTGGACATTGTCATAGAGTCTCAGCTCCAAACAGTTTCGTGGCCGATGTGTAGCGTGTTCAGGTTTCCGTATCAGTGGCCTCTGAGTTATCCAAGATAAACAAGCTACAGCACACTTTGGGATTTAATATTAGTCGACCTCCGAGCTTCTCGGAAGTCATTAGGAGCTGGTTTTTCTTCAGTAAGGGGACAAGTCGTCCGTGGGACACGTCCCACTATTGGAAATTGGAGTTTACGCTGGAATATTCGCCAGGACTCTTTTGCAAGTTCGGCATCTTCATTGTAATCTCGCTGCAGCCCGCTTCGCGGCACACACAGGTAGTAAGCTTAGTAGTCATAAATTAACAACTTTATATAGATAAATCTTTGATTATTGATACCTAATTGATGTTATAATGAGATTGATTTCAAAACACACAATTAAATAAATACTTTGTTTAAAATTTGTAATCAAGTTCACAGGTATTGTTAGTTATTCAGGAGTTTGAATCCGTAGTTTTGAGGTGGTTTTGGCCTTGGTCAGGTTGACCGTAACATTGCCTGTACTTGGGTTTGGTAGAGTGGGAAAAAAACATACAGGAATGGTCTACCAAACCC
The DNA here is from genome assembly GCA_023653785.1 of Ophioderma brevispina. Lineage (NCBI taxonomy): Eukaryota > Metazoa > Echinodermata > Ophiuroidea > Amphilepidida > Ophiodermatidae > Ophioderma > Ophioderma brevispina. Next base: position 39,043 of record JAMKCH010008669.1, read on the forward strand.
CAACCACACCATAGCATAATAAAAAAAACTTGTATACAATTTAATTGTACAGGTATCACAAAAGCAAACAAATGGATCAAAACAACACCAAGACCACCAAAAACACTGAACAGCAGACAAAGACAAGGACAAAAAACAAACAAAAACACAACACAACAAGCAAAGCCTGGGCTGGTAGCCATAAGCCAAAAATATATTTTTTGTAAAGGATGATATCAATCATCATACAAATAAAGAAAAATTTTTTAAATGCTTGGTCAGATTGTATTGTATTGCTCTGCAATTTTATATTCAGTTTTTAAATTTACCCTTACCAACCTAAGAAAAGCCTGAAAAACTTGGGTTGATTGTTGAAATCTAAACGGTGAAAGATAAAATTTCAAGAGAGGAAGAGTAAATTAATACATGGAATGATGGTTTCAGTGATGTGGCATCCACACCAAACATTTTATAAAATTTACTGAAATCTAAATTGATCACCAGTTTTCTTCATAATAAAAGAAGTGCGGTTTCCACAATCCAGACTTGTATACAATCACAAAACAAGATGACAAGAAGTTTCATTAGAATTCTTAAAGAAGAAGCATAGAGGGGCGATTTTGCCATTTATTAGGAACGGGTTTATGCAAATTGCTCTGTGAAAAATTTTAAAATAAAAGGACCTAAGTTGGGTCGCAATAGTACATTTGAAATATTATGATGAGTGGAATCCCAGTCAATTTCCCCTTCGAGTTCAAAAGTCTCAGCCCAAAAACCCCAGCTTTTAAAGGCCTATCATGAGATTTCAGTATATTATAAGCATGTTGGGATTTTGTTCACACTAAAGAAACCTGACAACCACTTTATCAAAAATGTTCTCATCAACCTTTCCTTGGATTGTAAAACCAATCAGAAAGATACATTCATGAGGAATTGTTTTGCTCCTATCCTTTATAGGATATCATATTCAATAACCCGATCATTCAAAAGTCGTCAAAAGATTAAAACCTCTGTCAAACGTAAGACGCAATTTGCACCGTTGTTTCCCCGCGATTGGGGATTCCTGGCTGGGCTTCCCCTTTGTTTTCGCCGTGAATGCCCGCGGCGTAATGACGTGGTCCGCTCCCGGCTTAGGCCTACTGTTTTTACCATGATACATAATATAATCTGAGTCTGAGTATAATTGTTTGAAACTGATGCACACAACCTGGTGCGTATGTGCGTGAAGGTCGTACACTGCTGAACAGTGGGACAGATTTCTCGATTTCGGTCAATATTTAATAACATCGATCGTTGAGGAGTTTGGCCATAAATTTGGTACTATGGGGTTTTTGTGATGCTGAATCAGAATCTGACTGTTATTATTCTGTCAGATTTAACAGTTGTTCCATTTACAGGGTGTCCAAAAAAAAAGCACCTCTCGATATCGGTCAAACGTTAAGAGTTTGGTAATAAATTTGGTACTAGGGTTTTGTGATGCTGATCATAATCTGGCTGCTAGTATGCTGTCATATAACCGTTTTATATGTACAGGGATGCCCAAAAAATAAAACCAACCACCAAAGCGCCCTCAATTGATACCCTTAATTTACATAGTAAATATTTTAAAAAAAATGCTTTCAGATCGGGTGTAAATGGTTGAACTGAAGCCGTTTAAGACACTAACCGAAAAATGATATTCTATCGGGCAATGCTTGCAGATGGTAAAGGACGACAGACTCGCAAAAAAATCATTAACAGTTTATAAATAAAACATTTCTTTGATAAAATCA
>JAMKCH010008670.1:0-50500 GCA_023653785.1 Ophioderma brevispina
GAATGAGGGAAATGACCCAATAGTACAAATACTGTAATAACCCCGAACTTCTTGACCTGTTAAGGATATGTTGTAATGATGCAGACATGGAAGCCTTGTCCAGTTTCAGATCCAGAGATATTGTCCAAAATGGTTTCAAAAACGGCCGCACATTTGAAATGATGCCAAAACTTAGGCCGAAGATAATGCTCAATGATATGAGAATGTTATATTTTGTTCCTAGACCCCCAAACATTGGTATAGACACCAACCTGAAATTTCTACCAATGTTAGATCCCAAAAGATATAGTTAAATATAGTTTAAATGGCGGCCAGTTTGAATTTATGCAATTAGCCCATGTTCCATAGTTGATTTTGGTAAACTTTTTGGTATGTGTTTTGTTAGCTATTGCATGTTAAATGGAAGGTAACGTGGTTCTGTTGCAATTTGTTTGGGTCACATTGTATTTGAATGGACTTATTAGTGCTTAGAAATTCATTTCGAAAAATATCAGGTCCTAATAGGTGTTGATATTTTGCTAAACAGATTTTCTTTGTACAACTTGAATTAAATAAACTGCAGGATTCTTTTAAATACTTTCACACGTTTTGGAGTCACATGAAAATTAGTATGCCATCTTTCCAGTATTTCAAAAAAAAATAAATCTTAAATTACCCCTCGACCACCTTAAAAATCTTCTTTTGTTTCGTTGCGCCAAAATATAGTTTAGGGGTAAAGTGTATACAGGGTTCAACAAATGGAAGGGTCAAAAATGGAAGGGTCAAAAATGTTCTGAAATTATACCAATGTATTTAATTTGTTCTTTCTTAGAAGTAAAGATTGACGAAAGTGTAGTTTGTCGATCTCCAAATTGTAGTTGTTTATAAGGCAAAACAGGTTCGGGTCACAATGGGGAAGCATTGCATTTATCTGTTTGTAGAAATGGTGACAGATTGTCTAACGTACAGCAGCCGAAACTATAATGGTTGAATATTTACCGCTTGACTGATATTTGCTGCACAATGACCAGTTAACATCCTAGGTCATTTTTTGTTGTGCGAATCCATGCCTGCGAATCTTTATGGCCCATGTATTAAAACTAACAGATACAATTGCACCGTGTGTAAAAGTAAGGCAGATCTATTTCAAAGAACCAGGCATTAACATGTTACCAAACATTGCTGTTAATGGTCTATAGAATGCAAATCTGAAAAGGGATCTGAAGGTGTCTATGAGAGATCACTGGCGCTAGCCAGAACTCACATTGAACTGTCAAAAAGTTATATTGGCATTATATAGTGTGACCTATAAGTTACAACCTGATTGAACAAAATCGGGTCATTCCGCATCTTGTACCCCAGGAGGAAAACATGACATCTCATGTTTAGAATATCCCTATGTCCCTTGGACCGGCTCCAGCCTTGTTTTAGGGGGAAATAGCCCCTAGATCTAACAAGAAAATAACGCTAACCGCCGCCTTTTTTTCGGTGAATAGATTGCCTCTTTGGCTGTTAGGGATATACTAAAGCTATACGTTTATTCGTTTAGCTTTGGAAACGCCACATTTTTTAAAAAACCTTATACGGTGGATAAATTGGTGGAGTATATTTAAAACAAATTGATCGGGAGTATTCCAAAAATTATTCCCATAAATTTAACTCCCCAAATTACTCCAAATTTAACCCAAAACTACTCCCAAATTAACACCCTATACCCCACCCCCGTATTCTACCAACATCCGACAATATACAATTTTGTAAACAATTCGTATATAATCGAGGACAATTTTGCATTTACTGACACCAATCTGGTTTTGGGTTCTCGGTAATTTGAATAAAGGTTAACCGAAACTTTAAACCCACATATACATACTACCCACATATATACACAGATGGACGTACATAATTTAAGGCAACACAAAAATAGCAAAGTGTTTTATATCAGCAAACTTTTCTTTTGCGAAATCTTGCACATACATAACATTTCAGCACTAATAGCATAAGACAATGAAGTATGACAACCAATAACTGTGGCCCAGCACACTTCTGGAACTAGTAAACAATGCCCACATATAGTACAACGTGGTTCTTGAGAGGGTGAAGGCTTTCATATCACTCAGGATAATTATCGCAATCTTATCGAGGCCTTTCGCAGACTGCCTCACCTTGCACCACTTTACTTTGTCCATAGACACCTTGTGACAAGAGTTCCGCTCTTAATTTGTGTCTATTCACAATTTAGTACGTGGCCCTCCTTTAAGTCTAAAAAATGTTTACCAACAATACCTTCTCATATACAAATTTATATATTAATACTAAATTCAAGAGAGTGAGTTTGACCAAGTTCAAACCACTAATCTTAATCCATTAAAGGGACATAATGGAATGAAAAAACTTGACATAATGAAAAGGACCTTACTTGAATCACTTCCCGAGTGTGAAAACATTGGATGTTGTAAAAACGTAAAAAACCGGAAGAGTTCGCAGGGGAGGTGCAGTTTTTGGCAATTTCTGAGCTTTTTCTGGAACAAGGATGCTGAATTACTGCCAGCATTTACAAGCATGTTGTCCATCAGCTCAAGACCATTGCTATTGATTGTGCTAATCCCCAGGCTATCCATCTTTTTTCACTTGCCAGATCAATATCTTACTAACAAACCTAAAGTACAATGGCCTGAATCCGGTGTGAAAGCATATTATCCCGGTGGGAGCCATAGTTCCGGGGCTCCATAGACATAACGCGGAATATAGCGTGAAAACTAATGTTGCGTAAAGAGCAGTGGCGGATTTAAGGAAAAGGGCCCTGTCACAGCTTAAGGTGGCGGCCCCTTTAGGCATCGCGAAGCGACGTATGTTGACTTTAGTGCGATATAGGGTGTCTGAGGGGCCCTGAAGAGCAATATTTTTTAGGGGGCCCTTTCAGCAGCTGCTGACAATCTGCTGACTCTTAAATCCGCCACTGGAAAGTCAACTGAATCGATTGCCCTATTGTTCAACCATTGTTCCGGCTGTGATTACGCCGGACAATGGTACTTCTACACCGGTCTGAAGCTGTTGAATCGTGTCGCCAAACAATGCTAGATACACTGTAAATTCTGTCAAGGATGTGGAAACCTTGTTTTCTGTTCTAGAAATTGCCACAAACTGCCACCTCCCCCCTAGAACTTCCTGTTTTTACAGAATGTCAACATCCAAATTGTTTTCAAACTTGTGGAAGTAATTTCAGTAAGTGTCCTTGTCATTATGTCAATTTTTTCATGCCATTATTCCCTTGTAAAGAAGGCTATCCAAACCAATCTGATGAAATGGGTTGTACCTCCCAATAAAAATAAGAATGGTAGCACAAGTACCATACATGATTACTACATTCCTTTCAATGATTGATAGAGATGCTCTCATATTTGTTCTATTTCAAGCTGACCATTTTTATGAGCCTGTATTGTGCTACAGGGCTCTCTGATAAAACACATTCAACATTTCCACCTCTTGAGTGGGCACAGATACAGAGCTCCATTCTGAAAACACACAGGTGTTTTAAGTTTATGCTTTGTTAAAGTTGTTTCAGCTTCTTCAATAATCAAATATATTCTTTAAAGTATGTATCCTATCAGCAAATCTTGGTCTTTGTAAAACAATGGATGGCATCAGATATATGGCACAGCAAAAGAAAATGAGGTCACTTATTGGCACTATCAATTTGGACTTTTTCCACCGAAGCTGTTGGATCTTTGTAAGAATACTTGGTTTAACCCCCATTAGCCACTATAGTGTATTTTCCCAAGACCGATCTTACAACCATGTGACCAAGCAGTTCCATTAGCATGGAGAGGAGGCTACGTACCAAGGAAATATCGATGGAATTTGGACCTGAAAACAAGGCCACCAAAAAATAATTATGTTAACCATATCCATTGTACGCTGAAATTAAAACATCCATTTCCAGCAGACTGCCCCTGATTACATTTAACTTACTGTATCGCTGACCATGGTATTACCATAGACCCAATGTTATTTAACAAAATCTTAACAAAAGCCTGCAGAATAAAAAGGAATCTTTTAATGCAGGAAGTTGAGGGGGGGGGGTAAGAAAGTAAATAAAATAATGTGGCATCTGCAATGATGGTAACTAGCCACACTCCATTGATTTGATACAAGATTATAGCTTTGTGATTCATTCACTTGCCGATTTCACAGGTCACGATTTTCCCAAGCATTTTCATTCAATAATCCGCAACTGGTTTGATTTCACGGCGGCTCGCTCTTTTCAAATTGAACAATCAAAACTAGCGCTTCATACTTCAAAAAAGTATTCGAATTGGTCTGTTGTAATAGGTTTGCACAGGGCAGCGTATACTTACTTACAAGACAGTATACCTGCTCAGAATTATAAATGACCGAAGGTTGGACAAAGTGACTATCTTTGGAACAACTGCAAATATTACTGAAGACAGTTCATCCTTACTTTTGATCATCATCCCTGCCATCCAGCACAAAAGATCGCTCTTCGGAAAACGTACTTTAGTCACATTGTTATGGATCTTGTGAGGGTAATTTGTCATTTGCTGGAAAAAAGAGAATCAAGATCATAAACTCAAAATGAAAAGAAAATCCTTATCTTAAAGCTGTGTCAATACAGACATTAAGTGAACAACTCAATCACTGGTTACTCACCGGTGATCCCAGTTTCTTAAGGTTGGAATCAGTTCTCTATTCTAAACAATAAAACATGGTTTGGCTGCCATGGAATTGACCACGCAACCACCGTTGAGTTTTTTTAAAAATCCCACTCCTAACAAGTGACAGTACAGAAAGAGAATGGCAGATCCATATCAACAATTTCAAGCAAAGTGGGATGAAAAGGGGTAACTTGAAACTCTATCACTCCGATAACAGTTAAAAAAAAATATGGTATAATAAAATTTACCGTAGAATAATGGAAATGATCCTATTGCTACCAATGTAAGCGCCCTTGTAAGTCCAATACAATAGCATACCAAGGAATGAAACTAAAACCTCAATAAAAATCTGGTTGGCCCTATTAATATAAATATCTTACGACAATAAAAAGAGATTGCCAAGACAAAAAGCATGTACTCGCTCATGCACACACACATGGAACATGCAGCCATAAGGGTTTCCTCACGGCAGCTTAAAATTTGGCATTTTCCTGGACAAGGTCATGAGGATTAGATATGTTAATACTGTAGTTCTGTTACAAAATTGTATACCAGGATTCTACGATGTACAGGGAGCAAGGCGCAAGGCAACGCTCTAGAAATGAATGAAAATATTAAGGATATCTATAAGTTGATAGGACCCAATGGAAGATGAAAAGTGAGGATTACTTCTTGCTCCCGAGGGAAGAATAAGTAAAGAACCCTGTTGTATACATTAGTACAATATTTAAAGGATAAACATTTTTAATGTTAAAAATATTTTGTAAAAATAAATACCTTTAAGGATAATTACTTTAATATTTAAAATATATATTTAAAGATAAATATAAATTCATAGGAACCAATTCAAGCATTATGATGGCTGATAATTGTTTGTGATTCTGTAGTGCAAATATTTTTTCCAAAATATCATAACATTTGTGGTACAATGAATGGAATGATGGTAGTTATTTTAATTAATTTAAACTATTAACATTTTAACACATTTTATATAACCTTTGCAAACGAATAACCTGCCTTGCAAAGCAGCCGACGAACAAGAATGATTGAAGTCGATTACTGAATGGAAAAGAGAACCCAAGCCTATATCCTCTTAGAGGCAGCCAAACTTCCTTGGAGAAGGGGGGGGGGGGAGAGCTAAGAGCAGCCACCGTAAGAAGAATGGTCAAGATCTTGGAATTCTAATAATTGGAAACTAACCTTTTCAATAACAGAAATGACCTTTGTCGCAAAAACGAAAAAAAACCTAAACAAAGAATGAGCTTGGAGAATGTGTATTGTCTAAAGACTACTGCAAACAGTAAACAATCCGTGGATAAATAAAAAGTGGTCCAAATTTCATCAGCCATAACTCAGGCCATATGCATCCTATCGAAAGATTTTGTTCGGTGTCAGAACTGATGAAATACAGTTTTCAGATGGGTTAATAATATGTATGGTTTACTTTTTCTCTTCGTGAAATAGAGGGGCGCTTTGAGGGTTTTTTGAGACACCCTGAGCATACAAAGAATGACATTGATCCATCACCTCATAAAAACTGTTGCCCTATTATATAAAAATATTTTTGCATTCAAAAAAGAGATTACCAAGACAAAAAGTACGTACTCGTTAATGCACACACACACAAAAACACACCACATGAGCATGACCCATAAAGGGATTTCCTAACGGACAGATTAAAAGAATCGCGGATAACGGATGACGGACGGCCCTCGTTTTCCTTTTGATGGTTTCACAAAATCCCAGTTACATTAAATTCCCAAAAAGTCGGTTTTATGTAAAATTATAATTACAGGCTTCACTGGGTAATTGAAATTTTAAATATGAAACCCTTTCCCCCTCAAGAACCTCCAATGTCGCTTTGTAAGGATGTGCGCTATATTATTAGCAACATATATATGAGTAGCATTCTGGTTCTTGGGAGGGGAAGACCTCATTTTTACAGTTTTGTTTCTGGGGGGCCTGAACACTAAATGAATTGCAAAAAACAAACAACAACAACCATTACATACATACAAAGCACCATGGCTATGGGTATGCGGCTAATCTACAAAGGGCTGAGTTCAGTAGACTTGGATGGGCACATGTTGATAACGGTGGACCATGCATGTCCTGGTATCATAAATCATATAAAAATACAGTGGGGTGTATTTGCTCAATCAACGTGATAAAGCTATTGAACTGCGCCATGAAATTGTGATATTATTAGCTCATAGTGACTTGCTAATGATATAATAGCGCGGTCATGGGCCACTTGTGTTGTATTCCAGAGTCAGCTTGGTATGAAGATGCATGGTGACATTAATCCAAATCTTAGCGCATTAAGCTAATAGGTATTTGGGGTATTGTTATGAAGGACTGCATCATGGTAGCTTCCTTGATCGCTCTGAAGGCCAAAAGGGTCTATCAGGTGTCACTTGACCAGTCAATAATAAAAGGCAGCTATGCAAACATTTCCTGTTCTTATTTATGTAATACATGGTCATTGAAATGGAGGAGTGCTCTAAGCTTTGCTGTTTCCAGAGAGCATGCCCAGTGAGTTTCTCAGGACTTTTCCATTTTTTCTGATAACAAGTGTTTTGGGATAAAAAACACATTGGTTAACATGATAAAGTATTGTTTATAAACACCAAATCAAAATTGATGGTGAAATATTACTATGATGATTATTTTTTTTTTTTTTTGTTTTTTTTTTAGAGGGCATCCTTCTCTCTTATCCGGCGATGTGCTTTAGCATTTTCAACTGACAGTTGCCCATGAGGAAAGAATGATAAGCTGTAGTTCTGTTAAATTGTATACAGGATTCTACGATTGACAGAGCAAGGAGCAAAGGCAACGCTCTTAGAAAGGAAGAAAATAGTAAGGATATCCGATGAAATTGTATAGGACCTCATGGAAGACTGAAAGTGCGGATTTCTTCTTTGCCCCGGAGGAAGACATTAATGTAATAGAACCCTGCGTATACATTAGGACCACTATTTAAAGATAAAACATTTTAATGTTAAAAGGAATATAAGAAAATTAAGTAAAAAGTTAAATATATTTTTAAAGATAAATATTAAATTCAATAGGAACCAATTCAATGCATTAATGAATGGCTGATAATTGTCTTTGATTCTGTAGTGCAAAATATTTTGTTTTCAAAAAATAACATTTGTGTTACAATGAATGGAATGATGGTAGTTATTTTAAATATAATTAAAAATATTAAAACATTTAATCACATTTTAAATTAACCTGCACAACTCCAGTACTGATGTTTATCTTAAGGAACAATATCAGTCGCCTTTATCAAGGAGATATCAAATTCAAGTGAATAGGTTTGCCACTTGGTAAAAAAATACGGCACATAACGTGCTTAATAATATGTACTTTTTAAGTGAAACGTTTATGAAAAAGTTGGCATTGCAAACATAGTAGTGTCATTGGAATGTACAGGTCAAGTACAGTTACAGCTACAAATACATTACAAGAACATGTACTTAAAAGGGGAGTACCCGATTTGTGTATAAGTTTTTCATTCCTGATGATGGTCTTGAACCCCTAAACCCCATTGTGTAGAGTTTTGAACATGATATTTCTTCTGCTTTGATGTGAGAGCTAAAAATGCAGTGATTTACCCCATAGAGTACTGTGTAAAATTAATATTAGTCATTAAACAAAATGGGGTGTGGACATTTTGCTAAAAACAAGGTGAACTCGTATTTACGTGAAGGGTAACATATGTCCCCGCCGTATGTGGCGATCACTAACATTCGATAAATGCAACTACAACACCCTAAACCTCCTCAATACACCACAAACACCAATCCCTCCCAACACACCTCAGAGAACCCAAAACCATGTAAAAAATTCACCACCACCAAAACACCGCCCAAAACCTAACACCACCTCCCACAACACCCCACAACACCCACCCACTCCCAGCAGCCCACATCCCCAAACCCCGCAACACCCCAATCACTCCCCAAAAGAGTAAAAAAAAACCCCACCCCCTCCCCAACAACTTGCTGCTGCAACACCCAACACCATCCGCCCATAAATCTGCAACATCCATCCATCACTCTACAACCAAACCACTCCTTAACACAAAACAACCACAACAAGACCGTAAACGCCTACCCTCCCCAAAAATGCCACTCCCCTCCCCAACACCCTAACCCCCTCCAACACCCCGTAACACTTCCCCACGCCCTCCACCCAACACCTGCACCCACACCCCACCCCAACATACATGCAACACACCCACCCCTCCCAACACCCTTCCACCACAATATCCCCTCCCCCCAACACCCCGCCGCAAACACCCACCCCCCTCCCCAACACCATTGTGCCTGCAACACCAACCCCCATCCCCAACACATATGCAACACCCAACCCCCTTCCCCAAACACCCCACCCCCTCCCCTATGGAATAGTAGTCTCATGTAGCGAGGGGAAATTTTGCCTATCAAAGTACCGTTTAAGAGTATAGCAAATGCATATTTATTAGCTCATTTGCACACGGCAAATATATCAAATACTTTCAAATTGCAAAAAAGATGGGCACCATGAGAGGTTCATGCAGTGCAGGAGTTTTGAGTATCTGATGTAACGTTTCAAAAAGTAGCAATTACGCCGATTTTTGCATTATTAATTAGAGAATTGCATATTTCATTTGCACGGATATAGCCCAAAATCTAATCAGGTTGAGAACTCTTTAGGCCGCTTCCTTCCACCAAGTTACAACATTAACACCTTACGGAACTCCAGCAAACTTGTACACAGGCCTTGCAGGGAAAAATTTGGTACATATGCAATTGATACTTATAGGCCAATTTTACGTCAATATCTAACCAGGTCGAGAAATCATCAACCCGATTCTTTCCACCAAGTTACATCATTGTCGCCCTTCGGAACTCCAGATAATCATATACAACATGGGATAACATTGTTATCAAGGTAGGACGAACAGACGGACGGACGGGAAGACGCCGCTGTCATTCATAGTCCTCACGGCAGACGGACGAACAGCGGACGGACGTTGCTCATTTCCTAGTCCCTGTTCAGAACTCGTCAGTGGGGACAACAAGCAAAACCAAATATTTTTAGCCCTAAGATTTTCACAGGGTAAAATGAGAAAAAATAGTAGTTTTTTTCCGCAACCAAAATTGACCAATACCTGTAAACCTGGGGCTCTGGGGATTTAGTGATTGGGCCATGGACCTTTAAAATGCAATTGCTTTTTACAGGGAAGGTTCTTGACAATCAGAATTTAAGTCCAACCTCTTACACTAAAATTTTTTCAGACATGATCTTGCATATCATCATTTGGAATTGCATCTTCTCTGGTCATTATCTCTTGTAGAGACTCATTCTGTTTATGGTTTTTATCTTCACTCCTCTCTGTCAAAAAATGGTAGTGTAGTGAAATTAAAAATAAGCCATATAAAGCACATTTTCTCTAAGCATTTAGGAAATTATCCAAAGAAATTGTTTTGTATATATATATATCTATTATATATATATATATATATATATATATCTAATATTGAATAGATGAACCAAAAGGGCGGAAAATATTAATATTCATTAGTCTATGAACCTTCTTATATGCTAATAATTAATATTCATCTATCTTTTGTTAGCTCATGAGAGATCTCTCCTTTGCATAGATTTATATCATTTCTTTTGACGGAATAAAGGAACAAAAGATTAACGTTAAGGCGAAACAAAATTTCGCCCCTAACGTTAAAAAGTCATGTTTATGAATAGAAAAATTTCGCCTGCGTAGGATTTAAGGGATATATTATATATATATGGTGCCGGCATTCGGAACTTTGAGGACAGGTACTGTAGGATGTGGCATCTCAAAAAGTAAGCATCCCTAATTTAGTCAATGTAATGGAACCATTTCCCACTTTCTGAACTTGGGATGACACTGGGAAAACAATATGCTCTCTTAGACTTGAGAAAGCAGTTCAGTCAAATTGTAAAGAAATAATTTTAAAAAATCATTAAAAAAATGGTCCAAATTCAGCGAATTTTGACCAGAGGCGAGGGCAACACAATCTTTTTTGGCCTATTTATCAATAAAGCATTCAGTACATTATCCCATCCTTCCCAGCTTGCCAACAGAAACTAGGATGTAGGAATCCACCAGCTTGCACACAGCATTTATGAAATAAAGATTCTATTCTCAAGATGGCAACTGGACACACATGTTTACATCTTATTTCATTACTCTTTGTGACTTCCCAAAATGAAGGTTTTGACACAAATCAATTGCCACAGCATGCGAGGTTGGGGGTGTACTCAAATTATTTTTGACAGGTCAACTACTGAATAACTTATCCATTTATAAGGGTCATTGTGCTATAGCCTGTTCAAACATCAATCCTTTCTATTGCATGGTAAGTGAGGTATTAGAATTTAATGACACCTCAACACAATTGTCCCATATTGCGTTACATGTAATAGAAACATTTTTAAAAAAAATTATAATTCATTATCATTATTTTATGATTAATTGTAATTACACATATGAACGTGTGATTAAAAAGCCGACAGTTAAAATATTTACACAATTTCTTTTCCTTTTATATCATTAGAACATCTATACAAATGCATGTCATAATTTGGATATTCTATTTCATGCCAAATACACTTCTCTTTACATAATCAGACATACAATACTCTAGCCAGGAACATTATATAGAAAACCACCCAAAAAGTAACACAGCATGTCTAAATAATTGTAACCCATAAGTTCGCCCACATTTCATGGGCAAGGATGTGACCAAGGACACTTATTTGAATAGGATTCTTAGATATGGTAGATGCCATAATGACCACTAGATGACCACTGACCACAAAACATGTGTACACCACATAAGGTGGGAGATACGGCCAATCAACCAGAAGCCCATTGGAAAGAAAGATAGAACAATAGCAAATACAAGACATAGCTTGGTCAAGGCTAGGTTTAAAATGAAGATAAGCATTAATTACCAAGTACAGATTGTCATGATGAAATTACCTCCATTTTATCATGTCATTCTACTTGGTCTGTTTGGTCAAGGAAGTAAGCAGTAAAGTAAAGTTCCTAAACAGCAAAGTATCAGCAAATATTATTAAGTAGGGCTCGCTAAGCAGAGTGCAAGCCAGCCTAGAAACAAAATTTCTACGCCAAGTTGTTCATAAACGACCCCAGCGAAAGCTGTTCCCACAGCTTTGCCTGAATATGAAAATGAGTGGAGCAGCATAAAAGGAAAAATGGCAGTGTGTTACCAACCTACTTAACAGTATTATTAAGTTTCTACCATATTTTGATAAGCTCAAAATATGGAGCTGAATTTAAATTGTGTCTTATGACAACCAGTTTTGAAGTACATGGTTCTGGACTTGGTTTCACTTGCCTCATTAAGTATTGGGCACTTGAAGAGAATAGAGATGGATACTCATTTACAATGGCTCTATCTAGTATGTGCATGAAATATCTCAAAATCTAACTACTAGGACACCAAAATATCATTACAGAAAAAATATACCAATTCCAAAGTGGTAGTCCATTAATGATAGTCTGCACTGTTTCACCATTCCTTTAGGGGCTATGATAGTGGCATAAAGCTTTGCTGCTTGCCCAAAAAAAGCAATGTTATTCCATGCAGGATTTGAAATGGAAGAGCCAGCAATGGGTTTTGGGGCAAGAGAGTAACCAAGGAGCCTCACAAAAAAGCAAACAGTGTTAGGCAGAAGACACCATTGTGACCTAACCGTTTGTGTGTTTTGATAACTTTTCCTCTGATATTAAAAAGAAGCAAGGAATCTCAGCTGAAGTCGCTACGGTCTGAGACAACCCCATAATCAGAATTGTACTTTTCAGTTCATCCATAAACAGAAACAAAAAAAGCCCCAGTATCCATTAAGCTATTCAATGATGCAACAAGTCAAAAAAAGCTATTAGTGAGTTTTCTTCAATAAAAGCAATGTTTCGTTTCATGCTTTTTGCGATCATGTGGTGGGGAAATCTCATAAAGAGAACAAACAAAAAGGTTTAAGAACGCAATAAAAACTGAACATACATGTAAAATATGATTTATACCGAGTCCTTTCCAAGTCAAACTTTTATTGTACTTATCTACAGCCAACCACCTGAAAAAACAAAGAAAAAAATTCCCCACCCAACGCTCCCCACAACATTGCTTCCCATAGTCCCCTATTCTGCCACGCAATAACCCAAAACACAAAGCATTAACAAAGGGGCACATGAATAGAATGAAAAGGAAAGAATAGAAGGAACAAGCAACATGGAGAGAGTAAATGTTAACATGGGGTTCCCCGGATCTTTACCATTTACATATTGAAATGCCTGACAAAGCTACAACACTTCAATTGAGTCACACGAATTAGGATGTAATCCTGAGAGTATTTTCAAACTTTTCCATTCCAATTCAGTAGATACATTTGCTTTACTAGACCAAAAATTACAGGCAAAGACACTAATACAGCTGTTTCCCATTAGATTCTGAGAATAATTGGTAACTACATCATGCGAATTCCTCACACACAGCATCACAATAAAGTGTAATGTAACAACTCTTAACATCACAAACATATGAATCCTCTTTACATCTATCTGTTGAATAAGTATTCCACACCATGTTGAGCAAAATCCCCCCCATCCCCTCAATCTCTAGACCAAGAGAGAATGTAACTTTATTCAATTCACCTTTCGGAATGAGACATTCTAACACTAGCGCTGACATCAATGTCCATTTTTGTACTACAATTCCCTGTAACATCTTAATATTTGTCTCTACTTGACTAACAGGAGGTATGAATAACAATGAAAGGTTGACAGGACAGAAGTGCAGATAAGAGATGTCATAAAATCTGCTTATGCTTGCTGTATTTGTTCTGCTTGGCACATTCCCCAAGAGAGAGCAGAGACAAACTCTAGGAAAATGCCTCCAGCCAGCACCATATAGACCTAATTGGATTGGGGTTAGGGTTAGTCCCAAATGGAAGAAATACAAGGTGGAGGCATAGGGAATGAAAAACATGAAAAATTTCCTGAAAAAGAAAAAAGGGAATAAAATCAGACCAAAGAAAAACACAGATTTTTCAAGTTGAAAATTTGTAAAAGGTGTTTCAACCATTGTGTTTTCTCTATTACCGATTGATTACAGACATATTCGCCTAAGAGATCCAAAGTGCCATCAATTATTGTGAATAAACAAATTCAGGGATGCAAATTCGTCAGAATCAGAATCGGATTCTCGCCAGCTGTTGATCCCATACAATTGTCTCTTTTATTTTTTAGAGCAATTTTTTTAGCAATGGCACCACAATTTTGACAACTGATAGTAAGTAGGGACTGCAAAGCTATTACCTCCGCAAAAATCGGAAATCCATTGCGGGAATCTCGCCATATAGACCTACAAGAGTGTCAGAATTGTTATGTTATAGCGCCCTCTATATGCCTATTTCCAACAGAAAGACGTGTAAAACTAGATTTTATTAAAAATCATATTTGCCCGCAATGAAGTTCATCAAATTTACACAGGATGTAGTTAGTGGGAATAAATAATCCAAAGTAGTTGTCAAAAGTGTGTAGCAGTGAATATTTTTGGTCTATTCTCGTGTGTCATAATAAATGCGACTTTAAAACAGCTGTGACTCGCAAGTCAGAGAATTTGCAATCCCTGGAAATGTAGATTGGCCAAAACCTGTGTTACCTAAAAATTACCCCTATGGACACTTACTACATCTAAACACTCCTGGTATTTCCAACTTTGTTTATGTCCAGCTGTTTACATCACCCAGTGTAGAATAATAAGGTAGGCTCATCTCTAAAATCATTTGTGATCATTTCTGTGATCAACCATGATTTCCCACAGTTTGTGTAATAAACACAGAAAATCATATTGAGGCCATGATACTAAAATTTATTCATCAAGTTGTAAAATCACCTGACATATCGTTATTTTGAAAAGAGAGATGGAGCAGGAAATTAGATTTATTATCAAGTATTATTAGTATCTAAATGGACCTAAGGCTGATCATAATATGGGCAATGAACCTGATTTTTGTACGTACAGGGCTCTATTTTGCAATGTCTACCTTCAGTTTGTAGGTTGCATGTTTACAATGTTGTTATGTAGATCATGGATGTTTAACTTGTAAATTTGCATTATTAATTGGTTAAATTACATTGTTTTATAATAATATGATAAAAATATGTCCAATAACTGTTTCAATATTTACTAAAAAAATACAACAGTGTCTCCGGACCGTGAGTGTCGTCTGCCGTTGCGGTTTGTGAATGGGGGCCAAAGGTCACATGAGGTGGTCACTAACATGTCACCCCATCCGACCCCCTCCTTACTACCAAGTACATCACAGTAGCCCTTACGGAACTCATACAGCAAGCGATATATATTACGGGTTAACATTTTGACCACAGATACAAAGACATAGTAATCCCTATGTGCCTTCTGCAATTCTTGCAGACGACAAAAAAAAAAAAAGATGATTTTTAAAATGTGTTATCAGCTATGAGGTAAACTTCAATGTCTTGTTTATTTTTGCCACACATTATGCGATGATTAGCGCAATATTAAAATCATGGCATATACCAAAATATATATATTTGTCACAACCACAACATGGAAACAATTTTAGTGAGGGGAAACATTTTGCTTAGAATTTGTAAAGGAAATAATTCATCTAAAAATTTCCACTATTTGAACCTTGTCTAACCTGCCAGAAGTGAGAAATAGATGAATCGGACTGGTAGGAGCTCTTTGTTTTGGCAGAAACACATTCTTGTTGGTACATGTAAATGGTGAGGTCTGATGGATATGTGGATACTGCAGATGTGACACACATGTGTCTTTGGAATTGCATCTGTGACTGAAATGAAAATGACATTGCATGTTTTAAGTTACATGTAGATTGTTGGATGGAAGGAGATGATAAGCAGGGCACTGTGTTTTAATAAATCCCTAAATGCCATTTTTGTCACTTTTCAAAAATCATGAGGCAAAGCTCTGCCTGTGTTTACGGGAAAGTGCTCCTAGATCTAACAACACAAATACCGCTACCTCCCATTTTTACGGTGTTCGTCAGGTTGCTAGTCATTTTGCTCTACGGGTTAAAGTTTGGGGGTGATTAAAATTTAGTACAGACTGGTTTAAATCTGATTTCCATGTCTTGAAAGTTTGGGGTGAAGTTGCGCAAATATAACAGACTGGCATTATTTCAACACATGAAATCTGCATACTAGGAGTATATAGCATTGCTCTTTGCAGGTTATTACTGATGACATTGTAATGAAAGTAATACACAAAATTTTATTACAACTTCATTTTTGGTGCACATTAACAATGATCACCAATTTTGTGTTATAAGATAATGGAGAAGTCACACACATAACCAGCAATGTCACACAAGTGAATGTACTTAGTGATATAAATTTGTTAATTATCAAGTGAAGTTTGCTTGTTACTTTCAATTACCAACACTGTTGCAATGACAAAGTACCATTTTCTTTCTGAAATAACTTTAAGAATGTGAGTACTTAAATAATCACAGAATTTTACAGCTAAAAATCCCTTGTTGTCTCATGTCACAAACGTGACCAAATTTTATTTGCCACACATGACAGAATGACCAATCTGGCAAAAGAGGAAACATTATTTGAGCTATATAAAATTTACTTCTAGCTTAAGGTGTACTTTTAGACTTATAATAAAAAAATCATGTTATTCTTTTTTGTTTTACTATTTGAAGAAATATATGTACCAAACTTAAGTATCAAACACTTTTTCATATGTATAACAACCTAAGTGTTTTTTAAACATCAAACATACTTTCCACGAAAATGATGTAATCTATGTTATCCGCACAGTAAAGGCTATTTCTTAAACTCAAAATAATAATTATTCAATTAATTATGAACAGTCATGTAGCAATCCTATCATAGTTTTTGGAATTTATCCACCCGGAATGCCTCAAAGACTTCCATTTGTGTTTTAGAAAATATTGAAGTTCGTTTTTTGAACCAATCCGTGTTTCTCCGGAAGTATCCCCTTCACTTTGCCACAGAGTATGTATGTGTATATACCGCCCCTGCCACTAATAGTATTGAACATTTAAATTTTCTTTTATAAACCTAGTGTTATACCTCCAGGTCGGGTTTCTTTTTTCATTGCAATTTATTGGAGACGTCCATGGATACAAATTACATGAGCAGCAAAATTTTGAAGATTTACTTATTGAGCGTGTTTTATTTACCATGAACTACTCCAAGAACCTCACAATGTATTCTTAAAATATACTATTATTTAAATATTTTGTTGATAATGGGCAATAATCTACGAAACATCCCTTGCCTACACAACTGTAATACAAATTAGCCGTATAGTTGTGAATGCGTACACAAGCTATTAACTGAATTACTGTACGTGTGTTAAAAGGCCACAATGGCATAAAAAATATTCAGACATAATGAAACAGACCCTTACTGAAATCACTTCCACAAATTTAAAATTTGGGTGTTTATATTTTGTAAAAAAAGGGAAAAGGAACTAATAAATCATTGCTCAAAAAGAGCTCCAGGAATACATACGGTTCTCGTTGGAGGAAATGTTTTAACTAGAATACAATGGAGGGGCCAGGGGGTTGCAATTGCCACAAATTTTCCTAATAAAGGATCTATTGTGTTAATTATTTTGGTGCCAATGGATACGCTAGGGATAGGGACGCAATAGACATCAAAAATACAAAACAAAACTTATATCACAATGATTGTTATAGTGTATGCTAATATTTTTTCAATGCTAGAACTTCATATCAGGTGTACGCATCAAAATAAGCGCCCTCTATGTGTGGTCCCATTTTAGTCCATTTTGCACCATGGCAACTATTTGAGGGCCTATTTTACTAGGGGATACAAAGAAATTCTAATTGCCACTTGTTGCATCAATAACAAAGCAACTACTGATTATATAAATAGCATTAATAAAGTTTTTTTAATACTGAATCACAATTTTATAGTCCGAGTCGTAAAACTTTGAGAGCCCATAACTTCAAAACGGAATGGAATTTGAATTTTTCCTCTTGACCTCCTCTGTAGCCCCATAAAATGTACATTTGACTGCATTTTCAACAAAATCTGAGAGGGTGGGTTCCACACCTTGGTGTTTTGGCATGGAATGACCCATTTAGAAGTTACGGAAGTTACATTATTTCAATTTTCCTTAGAACTGGGGGCAAATTAGGTTTTAAATTCATGGTGTTCCAGCACAATACTGTCTGTGCTAAGTACTACACAGTAATGATTCACTTGATTGAATACAGCCTCTTGAATATAAAATTTCAATTTAAAGGGGGATGGCCCGATTTAAGGATATGAAGTTTGCATCTTGGTAGATTGGCCTTCACCCCAAAACCCCATCTGTAAAATTTCGCGCCAATATTTCAACCCGTTTTCATATGAGAGCTAAAAACGTGATTTTGTAAGCCCATAGAGTACTGTGTAACATTAATATTGGTCGACCAAAATGGGGTACATTTTCGCTCATAACTTCCCAACCAAACATCCTTTGGCCCTAAGATTTCACAGGGTAAATGAGAAAAATAGTAGCTTTCTTCTGATACCAAAATGTTGACCACTTCCGGTAAAATCTGGGGCTTCTGGGGACGAGGCTATTAGCGATCGGGCCATGGACCTTTAAAGTTATGGACATTACACATCATTGGTATATTTGTAACAATTTTTCCCAAAATTCACCATTTTGAGTAAATTTGAAGGCAAGAAAGAAGTAAAATTGATCACTGGCAGATTCTGTGAATTGATAAAAGCTGTTTATATAAAAAATAATGCAAGAAAATTGTTTCAACATTGATAAATTATCAAATTCCTTTAGTTGTTCCATGTCCATAAAAGCCTAAGCGTTACGGACGTTACGCACTTTCAGATGCTCGTTAGCACTATTTTAATTATCGAAACTTTATTTTTGTAATTGCATATGATTGTCACCTATGTACTAGCAGAGGAAATGAAAATATGAAATGATTTCAAAATCCTCCTTGTAGTGTTCATTCTGCATTGAAAAATTGTTGAAAATGTTACGGACGTTACAAGATTGCATGGAAAATAAGCGGGGATTAAATTGATGATAAACACCCTACAAAGTGATTTGTGCAAAACTCTTTTGTATTAAGCTAATACCTGTTCATTTGTTATTACACTGATAACATTTAGACATTAATTAAGACACTCTTGATAAACGCATGAGACATTATAATTTCTCCCTTTTTTCATACTCTTTGTGAAATTTATCAAATTTTCAGCATATTGATTTTCAAGTTATTAAAACTAATTAATAATGAACAAAATTTTGTGATTTTGTTATAGTTTCAAGTGATATAGACATCCTCTAAACTATAAACTAAAAAATTTGTTTCAACTGGCATTTGAAAATTATTTTGGGCATACGTTTCACCAACCATGCATAAGAAAAATGATGCTCTGTGGACCAGCGTTTTGGCTGCCTTATGGTTCGGGAACATATCTTGAAACCACTCAACCAAAATGAAAAAAAATCATGTAAGATTCTATACCCATTCTTCATGATTAAATAAATCCACAGATATCAAATTATAAGAAAGTGGGAAAATATCACTTTCATTTTGGGTCAAAGGGTCACCCTGTAGTATAAATAGTGAACAACGTATCTGACATGTATGTCACATGTACATGTCGGCCCGTTCCTGTTCATAACATGTACATGTAGCCGACGTATTAGTAAATGTCATGTAAAATTCAACTTTTTAACGCAAAAGAGCATAATGAATTACACATTAGAAATGCTCAGTAGATGTTTAGAAAATCCAATTAAGTCGATTAATAATTTTGTTGGACAGAATCGAACAAACACACGCGAGCGTGGACTGCGTGAGCCAGGAGAACATCGCACCTGACCCTTTTCGCGACCCGTAAATGGTTAGAAGAATGGTGCCAAACCTAACCTCCGCGATAGCTTGTGGCGCTCACAAGAGTGTGCGATCTCATAGTCCCAGTAATTTTTAAATCCCCTCTGTAGATGAAATGAGCATTAATGTCACTGTTTTGGAAGGTTTGTATGATGTAAAATATACCTTTATGGGAAAATGTATTTAATTTAATTTTGGCTATACTTAAAATAATATAGCACTGATTTTACATTACATGTTGAGTTTGAAGTGAATTTGATCTTGAATTTACATCTCTAAGAGCATGGTTTGAACAATGTTATCCAGACCACAGTGCGTAAACCACGAGGAGGTGTGGTGGGGGGGGGGGTTTGGCAGAGTCCCCCGCCAACTTGGCGGGACATTTGCAAAAATCATGCTAACCTCAGCCGTTTTTTGCCCTCTGACTGGGAAAAATTGGCCTTTTTGACTCCCCTGGAGAGAAAATTTCCCATACTGGGAAATTGTGCCCAACCCTCAGAGCAGGCATGCTGTTCCGCCACTGCAGAGCCATAATACAAATTTTTCCTTGACCTCCACTGTAGCCACATTACAATGTACCTTTGACTGGCAATTTCACAAATTTTGAGAGGGTGGGTTCCACACCTTGGTGTTTTTGGCACTGGATGACCCCAATGATTCACATTACGCAGATTTTGAATCAATTTTTAATTTTCTCGAGTGGGAATGGTACCGATTTTTGTAGAATAAGCCCAAAAGCTGTAACAGTGATAACAGGGAAATATGCGAGAGAAAAAAAAATTATGGAATGCCTTTTTTTAGCATATGAATTTAAATTTATCATAATACCGCCTCATCTCCCGCAAATAGCAATACAGCAATGGTACCAGAAGTCAAAATCTACACTAACCTTTTTGTGGTTTACACCATACACACCTACCCAGTCCCCGGTACAGAAGACACAGACCAACTTTGTTTTTGAGTCTCAACTGTTCATGTACTGGTGCACATATTTAGTGTCACGTGGAAACACCATTTTTTGGACTTGTGTACTAAACTCAGTCGAGGGGTCTATGGCCTGAGCTGGCTATGGCCTGCACTACCCTTTGATTGTTTTTGATGGCACAAATCAAAACAGCATTTTGGAACTTTTAGGGACGATCAGATCGTTGAAAATATTGTTATATATGTCAAGCTGCGATGATTTGGTTGATTATTTTTTGAAGAAATGCCAATTCTGTCATGTAAATTTGTAGTTCGCCGAATTCGTCGTGTGGTAGATACCAAATTCACGTTCTTTTTGGTGCTTTTACTGTCCCTGTTTCGCTATCCTACCTACCTCCTATGTTATACTCCAAGGTTGATGGTATTCCAAAATGTCTTGAGTACCATTAGCACACAGTATTTAATTCCTATGCAAATCAGATAATGTAGAAATAGCAGTTTTGAAGTGGTTGATTTTACTCACGAAAGCCACCATTTTAATGTTTAGCATTCGTGAGTACGTTTCTAGAATTGGTTGGATTCTCTAGAAATGTCGTAATTTATTAAATTTTGGCTTCTTTTGGAAGAAAATGGCTATGGTTCTTTAAATTTGATGTAGATGCGAATAAAATTTAACATTTTGTGTCTTTGTTACAGGTTCTACACTAACTTTAAAGATGTAGAAATCTCTAAAAAATTGTAGCTTGGATTTTCACATCGGGAAACACTTGTTTCTTTACTGATCACTATTTCTAATTAGCAATATTTCCAATTTAGATGCCACCAATGAGAGCTTGTATTGTAAACGTCAGAACCTTTAGCCAATCACGTTTAAGGCAGGGGTGTAATTACGAGCGTCGGTGTTGTTACTTCTGTGTTTGTTTTTAGACAACAGCGCTCAGTTGGGGGCTTAGCCCCCGAGAAGGGGCAGACCATATCCCACCACTAGGCCACCAAGGCCAGCTGGGAAGAGCAAACCACTCAATAATTCCAAAATAAACCCTGCTTCCAAAAGTCGGTAGGGTTTGACTCATGAGCTAGAGACAAGCTCTAGTGAACCGGTGTCCTCCTATCAAATCCTGGCTAAAAATAGTGCCTGAATGGGGCAGCAGGGTAAATTAGGCCTACAATATATTGGGGTCTAAGATTAAATAAGGCTTGCTACCATAAAGCAGGGCAAAATTGGCCAGATAATTGGGTCCCATAACTGATCAAGTGTATCGATCAATTTTTAATTGGTGATTGATCTGATTAAATAAGAAATAAATAATTGGTATAGAATTTTAGATTTAATAATACAGTTTCTTAGTCAAAGATTAAGGAATTTTTATTTAACTTGTTCAAGAAATTAACAAAGGAAATAGTTTTTCTTCAAGTGATATTTGGGACTTCTTCTGTCTGGATCCCTGCATTGCTAGAGTAAATTGTAAAAATCAATACACATTTACAAATTTGATTTATTTCTCTTGGAACTGTGACAAGTTTTGCATTCACAAATGTACCAAATAACTTGAAATTGTATGGAAAGCATTTTTTGGTGTCATTATCTGATTTGATTTCTCTTTAATAAATAAAATATCTTTTGCAAGCGGATTATAGTTTGAAACAACGAAAGGGTTTTCCGTGTATTTGTTTTGTCTCTCCTTTTAATTAGAAATGCAGATATGTAGATAAAAGGGTTTAATTGATTGAATATTATGACATTGTAACCGCACAAATATAATATTCAGTGAGTTTGAATTTTGGCCGCTGTTAAAATAAATATTTGTGAAATAGTCTCTGAATTCACATTTGATTAGTTTTTCACACTGGTAGATGTGTGTTTAACAACAACAACCCACCCCACCCACACCCCAGGGGTGGAGGTGATCTTCACAATCACCATTAATAAGCTCGGTCGCGAGCTTGATACTGTCCACCACCCTCTGGACACGAGACCTCTGGGTTGCTAGTTGTGTTTGCTTACAGGCTAAAAGTATGGAATTTTTTCGGATAGTCCTGTTGAATAATTAAAGTGTTAAAAAGCGCAGCCCCGGGTTCCCGCACATTCTGCTTATAATCTGGGATATTCACACCGAAAGCTCTTTGATATCAAGTCGGGAATTTTTATACCACTTCCAAACTGAAATAACTTTACAGAATCATATTAAAAAGTAAGTTGCCTTGTTTTCAATTTCAGACTCTTCAGTACTTGATTTCCTAACTAAGGCTCAGCACCACTGACTGCAGGTTATGTTATTGTTAGCACATCTATGCCAGTAACAAAAATACCAAAATCGAATTTTGATGTGTTGCGGATCAGCAAATCGCTTGCTTATTCTCCCTTTAACGGCATATGCCAAACATCAAAGGAATCGGAGAAACTTCAAAATTTTGCCGAATTTGCACCTTTTTAAGTTTTGACCGCTCGTCTTGTTGTGCTAGTTAGCTTTGCGGAGCACTCTAACGCATGTCCGACATTTTGCACCGGGTAGTACACAAACATTCTCTTCCTAATTACTATCAAAAACACACATAAAAAATTTATTAATTTTAACACGTTAAGAACCACGAAATGGTCTACTTTTGTACTTTACTTACATGGACTTACCAAAGACATAAAAGCAGCTGCGCAAAGGCTGCGCAAGTTTTATGTAAAACAAACCCGAAATCCCGGCGGGGGGGTAGGACATGCCAACTTGACAGCAACAGCAAATTCAAAACAGCATTCAACTTCCGGGTGCGAGTCTGTTCAAAGACTTAACGGTAGGAGGGCGTCTTACGCATATCAAACGGCCTACACACAGACTTGCTAAAGACTAAACCTGGTCACGAATATTTAAATCTAAATGACCGTTATTGGAAATTACCAAAGAGGTTCTATATAGATAGAGAGGCAAAACGTTACGTAATCTTTAGAAATTCATCGTCTCGCATGTTTGGCTGACCACAAAGAAAACATAGAGTACCAACAATAGAAAGCAATGGCTGCCTCCGCTTCTTCCACATACTGTGGGTGCCGCTTTGCATATGCACTAATCGGTAGTGATACAAATTGATGTATGTGTTAGAGGTGGCCAGGTGTAATAATAGTGTACCTGAATCATTGTGCTCAGATACTCTTTTTTCTCATAATGCAATGCGCGCTTAGGTGAAAAGATGTATTCATTGAGGCGGTTGTACGACTGACGTGTCATTTCATTCGTTGTGTGGCCATGGGTAGGACAAAATTTAACCACCCAATAGCACCCAACATCCAACAACTGATATTTTGCCGGATTGTTTGCATCGAATTGACATTATGTGTGTATACAAGCACCCAAACTAATATTCCGTGCAATATTCAAAATGTCAGCGCCCAGCACGGACGACTGGTTTTGAATGGGCTTCACCCCCTTGGAAATTACACTATTTTGCAGCGGGGTTAATCGACTAACCCCGACGGATTTTGAAGTCAATAATTTTTTCTTAATTTATCATGATACTACTAAGATCTTTTGAACTAAGGTTTAAAGGGGGATGGTCCGATTTAAGTATATAAAGTTTTCATCTTGATAGAATGGCCTTCACCCAAAACCCCCGTCTGTAAAGTTTCTAGCAGATATTTCAATCCGTTTTGATGTGAGAGCTAGAAACGTGATTATTTGAACCCCATAGAGTACTGTGTAAAATTAATATTGGTCGACCAAAATGGAGTACACTTTCGCTCATAACATGCAAACCAAACATCCTTTAACCCTAAGATTTCACAGGGTAAATGAGAAAAATAGTAGCTTTCTTCTGATACCAAAATTTTGACCACTTCCGGTAAAATCTGGGGTTCTGGGGACGAGGCTATTAGCGATCGGGCCATGGACCTTTAAGATATGATTTTTTAATGTCACTGGGACCGAGACTGCCATAGTAAATGCACGTAGCAGTTCCCCAAATTACCGTTTGGGAAATCCCCAATGCCCAAATCGAGCAGATCGTGTCCTACCCCCCTGAATTCCCGGGTGTGAAACAATTGAGGGCGCGCACCACTAATTAAAAAAAAAGCCAGGGGAGGGCAGCCAAGAAATCACAATTTTAGAACGTCGCCATTGTTACCTGGATCTGGTTGTGTCGGTAGGGTAGACAAAATCTACATTTCACCAACTTCGCCGAACACAGTTGTGGCAAACGCGCTTACAAGACAAGAATGAGAGCGGGTGAAGATGAAGGCTAGTTGTGTAAGGTGCATTCTTTAGGTAGATTATTCCAATCAGCCGCCAACATGATATTGTCCGATAAAAGAAGGGAAATCTATGGACGTTCAGTCTGATGTGATGTCTTTGGTTGGCATAGGCTACTTACAGTGACTTCCCCTCAGTGTTGAAATGTTTCCCAGTTCAATTTACCTAACATATCAGTGACGCTGCTGTACTGCCTGAATTCCCCACTGCAGAAACAGGCGGCTCTCCTCTGAAGCATTTCAAATACGTTGAGTTTGAGTATGTGTTTAGGGGTCCTAAACTATATACTGGGCGCACAAGCATCTTTTATGTGCAAACTTTAACATTAGTTGGACAGAACCAAAGGTTTCTTCTCAGGAAACCCAAAATTTTATTTGTTTTTTTGATGGGGTTATTGTGCACATTTCAAGGCATTTTGTTATCAATATCAATACCCAAATAAGGCTGAGACTCAACCATCTGAAGAACTTGACCACAAATTCAAAAGGTGAATGAAGGTGATGGCGGGTTCTTCTTGAAGGAAATTTGCACTGTGTAGCACTTCTCTGGGTTAAAGGACATCATCCACACATCCTGCCACTCCTGAAGTCTATTCACACCCGCTTGAAGTTTGCTTATGTGTTGTGTATTTTTCCCAGAGTTGTACACCAAACAGTCGTCGGCAAACAGTCTCACTGAACTGGACAAGTTATTTGGCAGATCGTTTATATATAGTAGAAATAATAGTGGCCCCAACACTGTACCCTGAAGGACGCCAGAAAGAACCTGTCTTGGATTTGATTTCTCGCCTTCACAGACTACTTGCTGGGTACGCCGAGTTAAAAATTTCTTATCCAAGCTAGAAGTGAGTGAGTATTAAAATTTAACGACAACTAGAAGAGAATTCCTAACACCATATGTGTGAAGCTTTGACAAGAGTCCTTCATGTGGCACCTTGTCAAATGCCTTTGAGAAGTCAAGAATGGCTAGGTGAGTAGAACGGCAAGTTTGAGGTGAAGTCGTGAGCAGTCTGCAAGAGCTGAGTAACTGCCCGGGGGGTCTCACTTTTGGTTTGGTAGGGATCTGCGGCCGGGTGTTTGAACGTTGAACCACTACCCCGAAAATATACCAAAAAATAACAGATTGCTACCCATCCTTATATCTGCTTTGGTGAAGGTTTTGGGGCAAAGCCCAGAAGCTGAGAAAAATAACTGTTAAAATATATTTTGAGCCATTCTGGCAGCACTATTTTTCACATTTGTGGTTTGCCTGCATTCTGCATACCTGATTGACCATTGGAAAACTACTTGCAACAGAAATGCAACCCTTTCATATATACCAATTTGCAAGAAAAAGGGACCGATCAATATGTCAAAATCGCTGAAAATGCAACCATTCTCGGTCGCACATCCCCGTACCCCCCTTTTTCTCTAAGAACCCCCCCCCCGAGTAACTGGCGACCGTTTGGCTCCAAATCCGTGTTGATTATATACAGTTTTTCAAGGTGTTTCAGTATGTGGGAGTGAATTATGTGCTCTAAGATTTTGCACACTATTCTTGTCAGAGACACAGGGCGGTAGTTTTCGGGTTTGCTCTTTTGTCCCCTTTTTTATACAGACCAATTATATTAGCATCCCTCCATTGACTGGGCAATATCCCTGAGCTCTGAAAGAGGTCTGTTAGCATTGGTGCTAGTTCTTCAGCTGCGATCTTCAAGAACCATGACGGTATTTCATCAGGTGTGGCAGGAGGATATAGTCCTAGAACTCACAGTCCGGAAACAATTGTGAACAAATAGACCGTATTCAATATGACGTCAGCCACCAGACATGTTGGCATGTTGGTGGACAAGATGATGCATTCCAGGAGTCAATTAATTAAGCTGTTCAATCGATCCTGTTTACCGATTGCACGGGATCATTGACAGGTGAATGTATTGTAGTCTGGAGCGTTATTCTTGTCCACCAACATGGCTGGCTATTGAATACGGTAATATAGGGCAATCGATTCAGTTGGACTCTTCACGCAACTTAGTTTCACGCTTTATTCCGTTGTAGTCTATGGAGTCCGGACTATGATTATAGCAGCAACATTTTTCAGCGCCGCAGCTGCTCAAAACACCCGAGATTAAATTACCAATGCGGCACTTCCTCATTATCCAGGGAGTCCATGGAATTTCCCCATCTGTATTTTCCCGTGTAAGACGCTTGCCAAATTGGTCATTCAAAAGCCTCTGCTTTTACCATTGGTATGACTGATAATGATGTTTATTGACTTTTAGGTCAACAATCCCAACTTCCTCACTTTTGGTCTTTTAAAAAACGACCAGAAGGTTTTGGGTGTCCTTGATGTAGCTTCCAGAGAGTTTGATAGGAGCACTTTCCCCAGTAAAAACAAGGCAGGGGTCCACTCCGTGATTTTGAAGTGGCAAAAAATGGCATTGTAACAGGGATATAACAATCAGGGTGGAACAAAACACCGTATCTATGCCTGTTGACATGGGAATCGGTGCAAAGTGTGGAGGTTAGACTGAAAGCTGCTCAATTCCCCAGGAAAAAGAAATGTAATAGCAGACAGGTTATCAAGGGGGGGGGGGTGGGGCTAGCAAACAAAAAAAGGGAAGTGGTATCAATTGTTATGTTCAGTGGTGGGTCTAGAGTGGAGATCTGGGATCGGCCCCATATCCCTTTAAACCTAAATGCACATTTTTTTTGTTTTTGTGCCATTTTCAAAACTCACGACGGCAAACCCCTTTTTGTGGCGATTGTCAGGTGTGATAGTCATTTTTGCTCAGGGACGCAAGGGATATAGACCTCTTGGCACACAAGGCACCCAAAAACTCCGATATATGTCAGCAGTACCAGATCCGATCGGGAAAGCAGTAGATGCATTCTCAATATCTTACCATTCAAGCCTGATTTATGCTTTTCATTTTCTGTGCTCGGAATAGCAAATTATACCTTCAATACCAATGAAAAGTTCGGACGCTCTGATGCGAACGCCATCAAGGCGATAGGATCTTGAAACACCGACTTCTGGATCACTTTGGTAGGTTCTCCCCACTGGTGACTCCACGGGTATGCGAGCGAACATAGAGAGCCCGCCCTGGTGCTCAGTGGAGGGGGGAGGGGGGCGTCAACACTTGAAATGATACGGAGATTATGGTGATGTGACCCCCCCCGTCCCCGAGAAGAGAATCGCCTACATCTCCTAATACGTTCCCATTCAGGCCTGACTTATGCCACAGATGCAACTGGTATATATCCAGATATCAGAGTGCTTGAGCCAGAAAGGCAAGTGGGGCTATGGTGTATGATCACCCAGGGAGAAGGTTGAACACACCAATAAGAAAACAGGTGCACTTACCGACATTAAGGAGTAAAGTGCTAATTGAGTGCTGCGGCGATTGGCAGATGCAAAAGCTTGCTGCGAGGATGAAGAGGCTGATAGCAAAAAACCCTAACTGCCATGGAACTGTGGTGACTAGGACAGCCCGGGGATGAAAATAAATTGTTGAAGGATCTTAGCTCCTTCGGCAGGAGGCCCAAGCAGCTGCTGAGATCTGATGTTGTGAGCTCCCACGAGTCCCCGCAAAGCAAACTTCCGCTCTAGCAACGGCTTCCTTCATGAGCACCACTAAT
Source organism: Ophioderma brevispina (assembly GCA_023653785.1). Lineage (NCBI taxonomy): Eukaryota > Metazoa > Echinodermata > Ophiuroidea > Amphilepidida > Ophiodermatidae > Ophioderma > Ophioderma brevispina. The sequence continues at coordinate 28,414 of JAMKCH010008670.1, forward strand.
CATCTGGCTAAGTCTCTTGGCGGCCGGGCAAAATGAATTCCGAGTTGTGAGCAGAGTTGGTCGTAAGCCCCTGTATAGTGCTGAATTTTGCTGAGATAGAATTTCAGGGCTCTGACTGGGCAAAAGGCCCTTCATCACTGGAACCCGAGCTAGTCAAAGGTCGGGAAGGAAAATCGAGTGTGAAGTTGAGCAACTGATTCTTGGCTAGGACCCGATCGAGGAAGGCGGCAAGCAACATTACCTGTGAAGGAGAATGATTTTTGGCCTATGGAGTGGATTGTCTGACACTCTCCTGCCTGATGCTGCGGTGTTAAGAGACTCTTCTTAGGCATCTGCCAATGACGCCTGGTGAAGAGGTTCATAAGGAGGAATTTGAGATGCTGGAGGACTGTTGGCAGGTACCCTGCTGCCACAAGTAAGCGTTTGGGCAGCCGCCGATGCAGCAGTCCTTTGATGAAGTCATGAAGCTCCTGACTGTGCATGGGTTGGTTTCCATCCTTGAACAACTGACACAGGAAGTTGGCCACCTCCTTTTAGAGTTGCTCGCAGAGCGTCCACTTGGGGGACTGGACACCCAGGTCCGGTACTTGATAAGTCTGGAATTAGAAGTCTTCCTTGTGGTAGGTCGCCTTGCTTCTCCTGCCAGATGGGCACAACTTGGAGCAAAAGGCCTGCTGCTCTGTAGGACATGCGACAGTAGGTGCATTGCAGTCAGGTTGATCGCCTCAGTCTCCATCAGGGAGGACCGCCGGAGTCCGGATCAGGTCCTTCCTTACATAGAGTTAGCAGAATTGTTCGAAGCAGGACAGTAGTCCGGAAGCCATGAGGCCAATTTAGCCCACTAGAATCATGCGAAAGTTTTGACGGTCCTGGTGAGGATGAAGACAGTTGGAACTGGGGCGATGGGGGGGAGGAAAAGTGTACACTGTGACTCACCCACTACTGGTCCTGGTGAAGGGCCCGCGGGCCCTGGGTCCACAAGCAGTATGTCGGAAGCTTGGCATTGGAAGCAGTTTGCGAACAGGTCCACTTGAGGGCATTCAAGCCTGTTGAAAACTCTTCTACATATCTTGGAGTTGAGGTGCCATTCCACTGTCGACCCCCAGACTTTCGCTGGTCCTGACTTCCCTGATGTCTTCCTCAACAGGGTATCCTCAAGGAATTTGTCTTCTCCGGGAAGGTTAACTGCTATTAGGGTGATCTGATGACAGTGACACTGCTCCAGGAATTTGACCATCTGTAGGTATAGGGTGCGACTCCTGGTTCCTCCCTGTTTATGAGATTACTAACACGATATGCTGCAGACTGTCTCTGAGTAGGAGAGTTGCAGTTCCCTGCAGGGTGCTGTCAGGGTCTTCTGGATAGACGAAGATGAAATGGCCTCTCCGACTGAGAACTCTGCGATAACCTTCACTACCCTGGTTAATATGTGGGGCGCTGTCGACAGCTCGAATGGAAGGCACTGGAATGTGCGGTTGATATAAAAACTTAGCCACTTGTGTGAAGGGTGGATCGGAATGTGGAGGTATGTATCCTTTCCTTTCTCATTGAGAAAGAAAACAAAGAAACTTTCCCCCTTTGTTCAAAATCCTCCTCCCCTTTCCCAACAAAAGACAGAAACCCCCTAAAAAAAAAGAAACCTTCACCCTCAAGTCCTCCAAAAAGTAAAGAAGGAAAATTACTTTCCCATTTCCGAAAAAAGAGAGAAAAAACTGATGCAGTCTTGTTTTATCTAAGCTATCAATATAAATAGGTCTCAAGAATAGGATTGTCAAAGAGATAATTAACTTGGTCTTTGAAGAATTCGGTCTTATGGTGGAATGCCATAGAAAGCACGTCCAAAGTAGGGCACTAGTTAGGACATGTGCCATTGTTACCCAGTGCTAAAAGGGTCACTACAACAACAAGGGCACAGCACTTGGAAAGTATTTTGAAGTGTGGATTTCAACTGCTGTGTCCTTGTTGTGGTCATTTTTAGCACTGATAGAACGATAGAGTATGTTCATATTCCTATTCCATTGGAAAATGCTTTTCAATACAGAATAAAAGCCTAATCTCATTGTAACATCCAAGTGGCACAATTATCCCATTGAAGTGTTTTTCCATGGAAAACACATTTGTCAATGGTGAACATATGCTTGGCAATGCTTTTATCGGCAGCCAATTTAGACGAATTCCCCATTGAACATGTGGAAGGACACTGAGTTTACAGGGCTTACTGTATTTTGCACAACAAAACGAAAACAGGTTTAGTTTACCCATTGGATTACACGCTTTATTCTATCATCATTCACCTTGTACATGACAGAATAAAGCATGTAAACCAATGGGTGCACTGATCCGGTTTCATTTTGTTGCACAAAATACAGTAAACGGTTTACGGTGACATGTTTTTAAAAATATGTCCCTTAAAAGTGGCATAAACTGATTTTGTAATAAAAATATATAATCCACAAGAGTGAAGTGCAGCACACTACTTTATCTGGGTTACTTTTAAATTATACAATTGTCAAAAGGTTAAATACTTCATTACATTAACCGAGCCAAATATTTTTATGCACTTTCAAAATTAAAATGTAGATTTTATTGCAACAACTGCTTAAAATTAAAAGTAAAATACTAGCTAGTAAACAAATTAATCAACCATTCTATGTATGTGTATAACACTGCATATGGTAATTAACAAACCACTGCACAGTAAATTACAATTTAAATTCACTGTCTCAGGGGAGATGTGAATGACAAAACCTGAGAAATAACCACTTGATTTGGTTTTACTATGTGAGAATCACACTACCACTTACCAACAATCTACTGTTATGTTCATTTTGTTTTTATTGATCAGTGAAAGTTTCTCCCATAAGTCTGAAAACGGCTACAGAATACCTTTAAGAGAGCTTTGAACTTTCAAAACTAATACTTCTGAACACAGCAGGTCAGCTAACCTAGGTGATGTATTAGGGAAAAAGTGATTCCAATATGGTTTCCAACTGCTTTGACTTATTGTTTGGTGTGATTTGAGGCATGGGGGAATCCTTTAAAAGAAATAAACAAATGAATTTTGCATTGTTTTTTTGGCTTAACTACAATTCGTTTCATTTCTTTTTGGCCTTAACAAAGTTTTTCCAAACTGACATGGTGGATTTTGATCATGAATTAGACATCATTTACAGTGATGATTCTATTACTTTTTTATTTTATTGGACAAGCTCTAGAACATTTGAAGTTAAGTCCTCTCTCTTTTCAGAAGGTATGTAATGTATAGATTTATTATGCTACAAGTGCATAATTCATACTTCAACTTGATTTGTCAGTTTGGAATAAAACTGAATATAATATAAGCAGTCATGGAAATTATACTCATACACCTTTTCACTACAGATTACCTAACCTCAAGTTTGGTAAAGAAGCCGACTTTTCAAGTAAACACTGCACAGCACTTGTGAGCCAACCCTTCTTTTGATCAATCCTGCGCATTTGAGTTACGCCACTGAGCTGTAGTCTTGAAACATCATACGTCATTGAGCATTTCACATCACATGCGGAGGTCACTGTGAGATAACAATGACCCATGAATTTTTTGTAACAGATTTGATTGGTATATGCATCAACATAAGTTATGTTTCTTAATCACCTTATATTACCCTATATGACCTTTAACCTCAACTTCCTTGACATTCCTTGTATCCTACCCAAAGATCTTGTATCCAAGTGCCATCAAAATCAAATTATGTGTGACAAGAAGTACATCCCAATCATGTAAGCTCTAAATGTTGCATCCACTGAGCTAAAAATACAATGCAAGGTTAGTTAACCTTAATTGAAAAATTCAACGATTTCCATGTACATGTACTGTACGTATACAGCATGCAAAATAACTAGAATTTCAGAATTATACATTGGAATCACTCCATGAAATTTTCATTATGCACCATATCCAGCTTTCTTCCCAAATGCTGGTCCTTAAAATCAACATTCTGCTTCAGCATTTGGCTTTAATGATGGCAACTTCAGGAAGGATTGACAATTTGATCTCAGTAATGGTGTTTCTCACCTAACTCAAACTACCGGGTATCTCCAATAACTAATTTCATCTTTTGCTCCAATAAATCCTCGCACAACATTAATGCTGAGTGCAAGGTGTATCCGGCCTCCCTCGTTAGCAGGAACAAAACCGCATTTAAAACTTTGGTTTAACTAACTAACATTGGTATCTTGCTTGGGATGAATAATACATGTAACCAAGCACCTACTGTCTTGTTCATGTTCAAATCAGTAAACCAGGAAAAGGACGTCTATATATTAGGGTTCGTGGAAACACACCACTTCAAAATGCTATAAATTCACATCTGCTAAAATCAGATGAAGTAATCTCATTTGCAAAAGTGCAAAATGTCCTTATGTACCCTTATACAGTAAACATGTAAAGGATAAACACAGTACTATGGGTTTAAATGGCAAACATGCACCACCTGATATTACAAGCAATATTATATCTACTACAACCAGATGATGACGGTCCACCTAGAGAGTCCAATCATGTCATGATGTACTTGGCTCTTGGCTTGTTTCTAAACCTTCCACTTTCTGCTTCTTTTTTGCCCGTATTTCATTCATTGTTTCTTCTACAGATCGCTTATCCATCTTGTTTTCACTTGGAACTGTAAAAATAATGAAGGAGTAAAAACACATGGTAAATGCAGTATATCATACATTAGTGGGTAGGCCAGACTATCCAAATAAGCTGCATTGTTTGAAAACAGTATTGTTTTCTTTTAAGAAAACAATACTGTTTTAAAACTGAGTTAAAACTCCTGTAATTTGACTTAACTCCTGATTTAACTCCTGTTACTTTTAAGAGGGCACATAAAGTTGTGGGTTCGAGCCCCGCTGTCGCCAATGTGTTGTGCACTTGTGCAAGGCACTTTACCTCGCTTGCCTCTCTCCACCCAGGAGTATATATGGGTACCAGCATATGCTGGAAATGTAAAACAGACTCGCTGTGCGGGAGGAGTGGCGAACCCCCCACAGCAACATATGAGGGAGTCTGGCCCAAACGCCAATGACAGAGAGATGGGCACTCCGCCTGCAGGCGCACCATTTGCATTTTTTTGTTATTTGAAAATCTCCTTTTTCTAATGTCGATAATTACATATTACATCATCTTTGGTACACAATGAGCCCCCAAAACTAATATACACAATGCTCTTTTGTAAATATCAACATTGAAAACCCAAGGAGATTTCAGTTTTAACAGGGCAATGCATGCCAGAATGAGAGCAGTAAGCACTAAGCAGCCAAACTAACCACAGGGAACACATACACATACATAGAAGGAATCTGCTATCACAAAATACCCATGGCTTTGTCAAGGGAATATGAGCCTTGTCACATGGTTTTGGGACCAAGTATGAAGTTAAAGACACTTATCGTGATTTGAAAAAGATTTGAAATTGCAGGATAGCTTCAAAGGTGAAGGATTAAGTCTGTAGAATTTCATAAGTTACATTTTCTAGCTGGGAGAGAATCGGCAGAAAAGGAAGAAACGGGAAAGCGTTCAAGATACGATTCTCCATTCAATACGTGTTGTAAGTAAGGTCCGAAACGGACAAAATGATACAATCTCGATTCTGGCCTCCTTATTAGGTGGCTTCCTGGTCTTATCATTGCAGGGTATCTTAGGGTACTGTACTGGTTACATACCAGCAAAAATCTGATTTTGTATAATTTTTTCGGTCTACGATTTAGCAAAATCACGATAGTGTCTCTTTAAATAGGAATGCATGCAAGGTTAGGGAAAAGAATGAGAGCAGTAGATATGCCAACCTAACGAAGGAAACACGGATATATACACAGAGGGAATCTGATCTCAACAAATCCTAAATCCCGAATGGATTTTTAAGCCTGGGGGATAAAAATGGTACTCACCGAATCCAAAAAAGTTTATTAGGTGCTAGATTGTGAGCTGACTTGGAACTTTTCTCTCCTATCAAAAGCTTGATTGTATCTGTAATTACTGGACGGTGTGAATTTCTTCTTGCTCAAAGCTGATTGCCTATCGGCCTTTTCTGCCTCGGCCTATTGATAGTGGAAAATAAGTGCACATCAGATTTAAACAACCAAAGGAATCATTTTGGGGGTTTTGGATAAAACAATGGCTGATTTTATTGCATGGTTATTATATAATTTAGCTAATCAGAGATGTGGCAAAAGCTTAAGCGTGCAGATATGCAGTCTATTTTTGATTGGTTGCTCAAAGGTCATATCAATAAGCCATTAAGATATACTCTAAAGGTCCGTTCATACTTTCACTGCAATGCAGTGCAGTGCTGCTGCACTGCCGATATATCGATCACTTTCTACTGCAACTTGATGCAACCCACTGCAATGCAAGTTAAAACGAATTTAACTTTGTTGCAGTACTGCATTGCAGTATGGGCAGAGACTGCTATCCAGGCAATGCAACGCACTGCAGTGCAGTGGAAGTCTGAACGGACCTTAGGAGGTTAATGGCAGCTATTTTACAAATGATTTGAGTATCATTCAATATCCTCAGCCTCGACCAACACTCACATCATCAAACCCAAGATTTTGGTATCATTAGAAAGCTTTTATTTGTCTTATTTCATCTGCAAAACATTTTGGCTGAAATCTCACTCATTTTGATGGATTGTTTATGGGCAGAGGTGTTCATACAATCAGGGCCCGGGAGAATCCGCGTTTAGAAAACCAGATTTCAGCGCGCGATTTTCGGCAATTCCGCGTTTTTCAGCGCACCAAAAAAATCAGTCTTTTTCGCGCCAAATCCGCGCTGAAAATGTGCTGAATCTGCATAATTATGCACCTAAAGGGTCCTGGTAGACAACCATATTCATGTTACATAAGTGTACATAAATAAATTGATCATGTTGATGAAAATAAGGAAAAAATGTCGCCTATAATCCATAATCCCAGCCGATAATTCCCTACCTGACCTCTTCAAAACTATGAATAAAAGACCCCAAATATGCCGCAAGAGTGTCAATCATATCAGCACAGTGACAGCTCTCTCTAGGCGCTCATTGTGTTCTTCCTGATTGAGTATTTACAATGAAGCAACTACCTTCCTTACCCCCATTAATTAAATGGATCAATCCAAAAATTGCAGTAAACAACAGTTCCATTCATATGTTAATGGGGGGGGGGTGACAATTGCAAGTAAATAAGAATAAACAATGTCGGTAATTAAGTCCGGATTATTTTATAAAAAATCATTTAAGAATAACAAACCTAAATTTGAAATCCAAATAAATCATTGTGTGTTTTAATTGCTAAAATATATCATTTTAGCATGAAACAAGATGAAACATAGATTGTATGATGCAATCTATGTGATAAGGGATTCAAATTAAATTTCAGTATGTTGGCAATGGCCTTTCTTACGAAACAGAAAATTATATTTTTTGATTGTTGATTGGGTGGGTACCTTCAAACATCAATGAGCAAATTATATTTCAGTAGGTTTTGAATGTTCATTTACTACACTCCATTTATACCATGCAATTTTGGCATTTTGACACAAGACAGAAAACAGGTATTTAGCACAACTGCATGCTGGGAGGTAGGACACGATCTGCTCAATTTGGGCATAGGGGATTTCCATGCCTAAGAAAAATGATGCTCCGTGGACAAGTCTGTTTTGCTGGCTCATTGTTCGTTGGACCATATCTTAAAAAACCACTCACCAAAATGAATTTTTTTTCAGGCAAGATGCTCAATTACCCATTCTTCATGATAAAATAAAAACCACAGATATCAAATTTAAAAAAGTGGAAACATATCACTTTCATTTTGGGTAAAGTTTTTATTGGGTCACCCTGTATTGACGTACTGCACCCCACTGCATCTTGATTTATCACCAGTTAAAATTATTTTAACTTTGTTGCAGTACTGCATAACAAATGCTGTGCATTTCAATGTCAAGTACAATTCTCGCAAAAAAAAAAGAAAGATTGAATATGAGGAGAGAGGAAGAAAGTAAATACATATAGCGGTCAAAATGAAGAGATGAGTCGTGTGATGGTTGTATTGCATGGTGTTGCAGTACTTCACTGACCTTAAGCGGGTAAGATCCTCACTTTAAACTGAAAATTACGCTACAAATGTTGACACAAGGAGAGATTGCTATAATGGTACAGGAGTGGCGGTTATTTTATTCCATGAATGCAGCTGCAAATTTCAGCATAAACCTAGACATTAGTTCTTTAATAAAACTATCCTATCACTGAACAGGTAAAAATCTTACCTTTTGTTTGGCAAGTTGTTTGGCTTTCTCAGGGTCCCATTCTTCACCTTTTCTGTATGCCTCCAACTCTTCATCAGTCGGTGCAAATTCCTACAGCATAGCATGAAAACTTAGCTGTAAAAACAGTTCCTTATGTAAATGTTAGAATATTGAAATACAAATGGTTCATTCGCTTTAAAATCTCTACTGCCAATGAAAGCAAGTATCATAATTTTTTGCTTGGTATTCCAGTGTCTTCTGCTGTTAACCAATATTTCTGGTCCATAACCATCTATGACTGTCTACACTAGGCAAAATGTGTAACTGGATTTTGATGATTGTAATCAAATTCAGTTCAAGGCTAGTGGTAGCACAAATGCTATTCAATTTCAAATTGAGTGATTCACTATTGAATAACACCTTTTACTGATATAAACAGTTAGCTGCAATTATTTTCTTCATAATAAATTGCAAAGTCTCTACAGAGAACACAGCATCTTACAGCAAATACTTACAAAATCAATAATAATACACATGAAATCTAAATTAACAAAATTTTGAACTGAATATCAGGAAATAAGTGTTTTTAGGAGCTGCTTATAGACACTGATGGAGGGTGATGCCTCTCTGATTTTAATAGCAGCTTGTTCCAGAATGTTCCAGCTTGTTAATCAGAATGTCATGGCCAATGTATCAAAACCAGATCATTCAATGTCATTGGTCCCAAGCTATTGTGACGGGACCCGGGGCTGCGCTCTCAACACCTTAATATTTCCACAGGCTATACTAAAATTCCTTACTTGTAGCCTATAAGTAAACACAACTAGCAACCCCAGAGGTCTCCGTGTCCAGGGGGTGGTGGACGGTATCAACCACGCGACCGAGCTTATTAAATGTGAAGATCACCTCCACCCCCTGGGATGTTAACACCAATCTACCGGTGTTTACCAAACGAATGAGAATTCAGAGAATATTCAACAAATATTTATTTTTAACGAGCGGTCAAAATTTCAAACCCTAATGAATATTCATAATTTGTGGTAGCGTGTCATGAATATTCAAGAAGTTAAACACCTTTTACCTTATGTTTACATTATAAACATATTACAAAACTGAATACAATTACAGTCTCTACCTGGTTTGGTCTCAAGTGATGCCCATTGTTTTTCATATTTTTTCCTCTTGGGAAATATTTCACCTTCATAGCTCAAACAATCACTATTCCACTTTTTTCAATGAATCGATGTCCACAAACATATTATAACATTAAAAATATCTTGGGTTCCCAGAGTTTACTAACCTCCTACACTGACCTATATCACGTTAAATATTCCCAAAGGATATTCCTCCTCTGCCAAATCAAGTTCATTGGCAACAATTATAGAATTGGTAGTTCAAAAAGGTCAGTCTGCAAACTACCAGAATTCTGCCATGCTGCTCAAGATTAAATCTATAAACAATCTGTGGTTTCATATCTAGTACCACCCGAAACTGTAGGTTATGTTATCTTTTAAATTAAAAGTAATAGGAAAAGAGGTTATACACTTCAAGAATCGGGTATATTGTAACACATCAGTGTTCATTGTGTGTCAGCAGGATATGTATTCCTTTGATGTAGTTATTGTCTAAAGGGTGGGGGTATGAGGGGCTTCAGCGGAAATCCTTTAATTTTCGGAACATGTATCTTTATTCTTTCACTAAGACATTCATTCATTCATTCATTCAATCAATCAATCAATCAGTCATTCATTCATTCATAACACAGTATAAAACATGTCTTAGTTCTAATATGCCCACAGGAAATAAAGACTGGCTTGCCAGGAAATTTTTGTTTTTTCTAGGCCTGAGCCTCACATGACCTTTGACCTTGATAAGTGACATTTGACCTCATAAAGAAATGAAGGTTTGCATGTAAACTCCATAAACCAAGTTTGGTTCAAATTGAACTTCAACTTTTCAAACGAGGTCAATTTTTCATTTTCAGCCTAATTTTACAACTGGACCGCCACATACCTTGGTAAAGTGACCTTGACGCTCAAACAAAAGTGTTTGCATGGTAACTCCATAACCAAGTTTTTGTTTCATTCACCTTTTCAAATGAGGTCATTTTTACATTTTCAAACCAAATGTGGTGATCCCAGTATCACCTGTGACCAATTGGTTTAAATCCAGCTAAGTATGTGGATATTAACGAGGCAAATGTTACCCTTTTTTCACAGACAAGACATCAACAACATGGACAAAGTGATCCATGCGTCTTTGCTTTCTTAAGGCAGGCGACACAAGTAAGGCAATGCTTGTGTTGGCTAAAATATCCCCTTTTATATTTCTGCTTTGCTTCACTTTGTTTCATTATTTTTGATGATTTCGATCTCTGCTTAAAGGTGCGTTTTTTCAAATCGTCTTTTGGACGCCCCCTGCTTTACCCTTAAGTAGTACTAATTTTGACATCAGATGAAGGCAAGTAATTTTTCTCATTGTCGTCCTGAAATTTGAGGCCTTGAATCCATTTCATTCATCTCAAGAATCTCACAAAAAAGCGCTGTTTTAGTGGTTAACCATCCATATTAGCACAGTTGTGAAGAGGGGCTTTGCAAGATGCATTATTGCTTCTGGCCATCATAAAATCGCAAGTTTGTTTCCAGCGGTATTAATGTGGATAGGGTGCAAGTTCCAGGCCTCATATCAAGTAACACGTAGACATAAATCGGAACACGCCCCTTCAATGTATCACCGACCCTTAAACACGTACATCACAATTTTCAGGGTTTAGAAAATAACATACCTTTTTTATACTATTTTGCTGTTGTTTTTACACCCGCCCTATCATGTACGTGCCGACAATCGGCCTTTTGGGAAAAATTAGCCTTTTTATGCATTTTCATGCATCATATCCACCTTTGAATACAGTGGCACCAAGGTTCTGCATTATTTGTCTTTCATGTTTATTATTTGATTTTGTATTTAAGTATTTGCTGTAAGTGTTACATGTGTTCTCTGTAGAGCTCCATGCAATTTATTAATTATTAAAGGTCCATAGAGGCTGTAAGTAGATAAAAAACCACCTTTTTGAACAAAATAATATGCTGGTATCATCGGTTTTCTCCGGAATGAAAATGATGTTTAAACCCGCCTACTTCTGCTACATCAGCTCTTCAAATATCAAAGAAATACCACACTTTTTTGTTAATTAAAGATACAATTGTAATTTATTTTAAAAAATTAGGGGTTCTTTTTTCTATCAAAAATTTGGAAATTTTTCTTATTCTTGGAAAAAAATATCCTCACTTGGCTGGAATATAATTATTTCAACAATCCCACCTGATGCAATTTTGTGAAGTGATCTGTCATCACACAGAGCATTGATTGATGAGGGGTGAGGAAGATATGCCTACATGTAAGGCAATTATAAAGAGTTTAATCTTTACTTTCCATCCATGAAAACAGTCCCAAATAAAGTTCATGTTAACACGTAACAGGGTTTCCAATTTCCATCAAAAAACCAACAAGCTTTTAATGATGTGGCAATTTTTTGTGGGGTCACAAACAGCATTATTCGACAAATGCACACTTTTTATTCACAATGCCACACTTTGAAGACAACTTAGTATAATATATTAAAGGGTGTGTTCCGATCATCTTTTGGGACCCCCCTGAATTTACCTGGAAGTAGCATCAATTTTGATATCAGATGAAAGGCCGTCTTTTTCTTATTGTCCGTTCTTAAATTTTGAGCCCTCAAATCCTTTCATTCCCAATATAAACAAAAAATGCCGTTTTCGTGGTTAACCAACAATATTAGCAATATTGAATGGCTTTGCAAACTTTGCAATGATTGCATCTAACCTTCAAAACTGCAGTTGTTTCCCCACGTAATTGATGGGGTGTATGTGTGAGTGCCAGCGCTCTCATATCAAGTAAGAACACAATACGCATAAATCGGAACAAGCCCCTTTAAGGTTTTTCTGTCAAAGAAAGTTGAAAAGTGTTGTCTTCAAGTTTATCCGGAAAATGAACCATACTTTGGCTGTGCTATCTAATGATTTTCCCCTTTCCCCCATTCATGTAAAAAGTAGTAGCAACACTGTCAGACCAGCAGCATTGATCAATGGATTGGGGAGATATGGGATGAGGTGAGGATCATTCTTTTATTCATGAAAACATGTCTATGTGTATGGTGCCATGTTGTGCATCAAAACAGGTGTTTCCTCCTCATAATCCAACAATTAAGTGTGGCACATCAATTTTTTGGTCCAGATTGTGTTATACAATAATAATACTAACACAATACTCTGCTGATCTTGTCCATTGGATGCATATTCTGCTTCTGTTTGGAACTATCATTTATGAACTCATTAACCATCTTTTCAATTTTTCTCTAAACTCGCTTTACGTTCTTATCCTCTTGCTATGGCAGTTTTTCCGCTTTGTTTTTTTCTTTCTGAAATGGGAAATGGTTGAAAATATTTGTGAAACACTGTGTATAGACTAGAAGTGGGCTATATGGGCCATATTTATCATAGTTTTGCTGATGTATGAACCTTGCCCATGTATGGTGCAATGGACCTAGGCAATAAAATCTAAACGAAGGTTATGCAAATGGACTTACCTTTGTACGTGTCTATGAAAGGGACCCCAAATTTGTCCCCTCAGAAAAGGGCACCCTTCTGCCCCCCCATTTGCAAAGGTCCTGTTATTGCCACTTGGTTATGCACATGACTCCCTATCATTCGCAATTATAATGGGGTTTATGCTTTATTCCTAATATGCTTGATGATTGATCCAGGCCTTATACACCAACAGGCCCGTAGCCAGGAATTTATTTGGGGGGGTGCGGATTTGCCCCAGAAGTGGACCTTTTTTCAACAAACAAATTTTTTTCGGCTCGCTGCGCTCGCCAGTTGACCCAAATTTTTTTCCCTTCGCCTCCGAAATCTGAAGGGGGGAGGCAACAGTATAATAATAGTAGTAATTAATGCAATGCATAATACAGTAGTATTTGACCAGTGCATTGACATAGTTATTCAGTTATTCAGTTAATAACAACACTTACAACGTAAGCTTTTCAACAAGCGCCATGACATAGTGGACCTTCAACATGATAAAGCAGACCTTCAACATGATAAAGCGGACCTTTGTCATTTTTGGGGGTGCACCCCCCTGGCTACGGCCCTGTACAACAAGGAGACTTCAGTGGCTCAGTGACGATTAATGGTTACGTATGTCCACCCTAGGTCCAATAAGCAGGGGAACTAGAGGACAACCACCATTTTTAGATCATATGGAGCTGGATTTTTGTTTTTTTATATAGTATTAGTAAACAGTCCAAGTTTTGATCAAACGAATGAGATACCAATAGCTGAATAAGGGAAAATTCAGAGAAAAATATAACTTTTGCAAATATGAATGTCTGCCGGAGATCCATTGCTACGTGTAGCCCCAGGAGAGGGTAAATGGGGTCAAATGTTTGAACTGCTCTAAATCTAATGAAATATAGCTCAAATTATTCATTAGGTAACCAGGAGTAAAAAAAGTCAATTAGGTCACATGCATGTGGTGCTTCTTTCCAAGATATTTGGGAAAATAGGCTATTTAGAATAAATTCAACAAAGGTCAACGTTTGTAATACCAAGATTTCTTTGTAAAAAAATATCAAAAAAATTATTTAATGATACTGATTCAAAATATGCTTTTTATTTTGCATAGGTGGTTTACACACCCTGTAAAGCACTTGAAAACAATGATTAGGATGATTATTCCAACGTGCTATTTAGTGTGTCCAATTGAAGAGAGTCCATTATGTTATATGGTGTTCTAAATTATCAGCTGACAAGAAAATTCTTGCTAACTTATTTTGAATTGTTTGCATATTTTTAGAGTAGATCATTTGAACAGACCAAATTGGATTGCAGTAGTCAAAGAGGGGCATAATTAATGCTTCAGCCAAAATTTTGAAAACATTTCTAAATAATATTTAACATGACAAATAAATTCCACAACAGTTTGGAAATATTTGAGGATATTGCCAACATGATAGTGCCATGTCATATTGAAGTCAAAAATAACACCAGGTATTGAAGTTATTAACTTTTTCATTTAAATCAAACATATTTTTATTAAACTTAAGATTTTTGGGCATTCCAAAAAGTATGAACTTGGTTTTACAAATAAGTTGGTTTATGGAAACATACTCTTTATAACATGAAGATTATGTTGAAGTGGGGCCAGAAGCACTAAATTACAAAGTTGTACCACCAGCATACATTACTTTTGCAATTGTTCACATATGAACTGAAACCATTTACACATGATAAAGGCCCCAAAATTGAACCTTGAGGAACACTAATGTTACTGAATTTGGAGAAACTAGTACCGATATTGATGGCCTGTTTTCCATCACAGGATGAATTTAGTATTCTGCCACCACATTCTTCAATATGCAGTTTATGTCAAATTCATAGGGTGGTGGCACAAAACAAAATTCTTTCCTCGGTCACTAAGGTAGGATAGTTTGGGGAAGCTGGGGGGGGGGGATTTCCTCCCCCAACAACAAACTCTACAGTCAAAATTTGCCCTGGCCTGCTGGTTACTGACAGGGATATTCAGAAAATTTGACCCAATAATTAACAATTGTAGTCTTAGCAAAGAAAACAATTTGTAATCATATAAGGGGGTGATGATAAATCTTCTATACTATGTCTGGGTCATAATTTATTTGGACAAAATAAATGTGCACATTGATGATCGTTGTGAACTTCACTTGTGTGTACTAGACTCATGTCCAGTCCCTATATTTTTATTATAGGGACTGGGATCACGCCCCATAAGATTCTGTGGCGGCATTGACTTTTGAAAGAAAAAAATCCAAATTATCAGGTGGATTTCTGATTTCATCCTTATCAGGGTTCACATAGTGTGCGTTTTTGCATCTATGGCACACTTTTCCAAAGGTGGACGCACTTTTGGTCTAGATAGAGTAAAAGTTTGAGTTAGTGAAACAAAAATTATAGCCACTTGAAACTATACAAATCCCAGAGTTGCTCTGGCACCATGTAACAATATGGGTATAATTTTCACTCAAATTATTATTCTGTTACTATTAAATAAATAAGCAAATCTGTGAAAATAGGTTTTTTTAAAATTGACTGTATTTTAACGTTTTTTTTTTAGTTCACTTACCTCTCTCACCGTCCCAAAGGTTATTCAAGATACTCCAGTTCCTTGGATAATAAGGGTCATCAGGGTAATTACTTAATTCATTGCCCGTCTAATTTTTTGAATTGGATTGTAGGATTGTTTTTCAGTCATTAGTATTCAACAGTTCTCAAGACACCTTGGACACGCATATAATTGGAAGTTGACACACTTTTCACTCAGGGAACAAATTTGCGTCCAAGTACACGCACTTTTTTCAAAACCTAGTGTGGAACTGCGGATCCCTTATTGTTTGTTACTTAGTAGAAACATACTTATTGAAACCAAAATCAAGATCTATGCTTTAAGGCACAAAATGCCAGCAAAACATAAAATGGTTCAGAAATCTGCACCTTTGTGTAGCGTGACAAATTTTCCTCATCACCCACACCGGGAAGAGAAATAATTTCATCATGGGATGTTCAAAACAAGGGGTGAAAATTAGCAAGAGAAACAACTGGGGGGGGGCGGGGGGTGGGCCTGGAAAATAGTATTCTGCCCACCACCTCTGCGAATTCAACAACGTTAACGGAATAAACCGCATGTTTAAGGTGCCAAATTTAAGTGTGGCAGAATAAACTAAATTCATCCCCTCGCCACTGCTGAATGTTTTTTTTAAATTAAATACAACTTTTATTTTTTTCAATTTTACTTGTAAAATTTTAGCATTTCCTCACACGACAAATTTTTTCCCTATACTAAGCAGAGCGTTACAGAAACCCGATTAACTTGTACAGGGGCCTTAGAGGCCAGATTGTAATTTTAACGGAGGCTGCGAACTGTCTTGTGCCTAAATTTGTCAAAATAGGCTGATTTTTGCACGATTTGGTCAAATTTGACGGGGGGGGGGGGTCGCCCCCTCCCTGGCTCCGCCACTGGCTGTACTACACGGATGATGGAACACGGCAGTGCGCCATTTTGGCAGGGCGCAGGCATACGTTCTAAACTGTTAACTGTCCAAGAATTATGAGCCATGAGTATAGAATAAGAAATAGTGGATGTGTTAGCCATTTGAAACATTCATGAAACTGTTATGTAGAAACCTGAATCCTGAATGATGATTGAAGTGAGCCCTCATTAATTTGTTGTAGGAAATCTAATGTTTCCTGTCTGTGTGCTTGGCCTTACAACTCCGCACACTTAAATCTGTATTTTGCAAATTTACAGAGACCGGAATTTCCCTTTTAGTTTTGCTCATTTCATGTACCCTTTGCTAGCTTCTTCTCTTTGTCCCCCACCGTAGGAGGCTTTTTCCATTGAACTCAAAATGCTTCCAGGCAATGCTGTCGTGCCATTTGTTGTTCTTATGGCTTATAAATAGAGTGCCAAAGCGTCCTACACAAACTAAATATAGCGAGAAAATTATTCCTAAAATTATTAGGTTTACAAGTATTTAATGAAAAGACATATATTTGCCCATAAATATTTACATTGCTTTTTAGTATGAGTCGGTAAATAATTGTTGTGTTTAAATAGATATTTTAAATCTTCAAAATTTTAACTGTACAAAAAAATGTTATTATCACACGTTATTGAAATCAAATCTGATTTCATTTCGTTTTGACATTTTCGGAAAGGTTGCTCGTTCAAAAAGTACATGGCAATGATTCCGGTCAAGAAGAGCGGAGGTATAAGAAGAATGCATCTGAACTCAAATTCCGAACGGTTGTATGTTATCCTAACTTATGATCTGACCCGCAAATGTGTGTAGTACAGGGAACTACCAGGCCTCAGTAGCACGTCAAACAAAGGTGCCAACTTCTGCTGCTACGCACAATCACCTGTACTCACACAATGCAGATGTCCACATGCTCATGGTGTAGATTTTACAACCCAACACTCCACCACCCCAACCCTATTCTGCCATGTATTATAAATTGATATCTAAAATTGGAAAGAGTTCCATATTAAACCTCACACCTTCAAACTTCTAGTCTACAGAAACAAATTCTTTTTATTTATGGCCTAACAGTGTCAGTGACTCGCCAACAAAACCCCTAACCTAAGAAGCCTAAGGCTTAGCTTGGCCAAGTACAAAAGAAATGTTTTTACATGTAGATATTTGCAGAGAGGGGTTACATATGGTCTGCTAATATACTATTCCCCGTACTAGCTTTAACAATTCTGCGCACAGCGCAAAAAACACAATTTTTTATTTGTCAAGTTAGCCCACCCTCGACAAATTTACCGTTGGGGGTGTATGCTTCCTTGAGACCGACACTTTTTCCGGTATGCGCAAATATTTAATCATCGACCAGTGTCCCCGTCCCCAACGCCATTTCCTTCCGTGAAGTGTGAAACTTTGTTCATAATATCTATTAAACAATCCACAAATACTTACTATCATCCAATGCGAAGTATCTTTGAATTTTCTTGATTCCCCGATGGCTTGTTGATGGTGGCCAACTCGGCCGATTTTTTAAGATAAACGATCGTATGTCTCGTGAAGTTTGAAGAGTTGGGGAATTCGACGAATTCGGATACAGCGGGCCCAGAGTCGGCAAGATGTGTAGTCACTGGCACTAGGTTTTTATCGTTATTAGCTCCTTTAGACCACTTGAAGGTCCAAAATGTGGCAAGACAACACACAACATCAACAAGGTTCACCCCGCCCGCATGACTTGATTTACGCGTCCGAAAATGGACCCTTCGTGCCAGTGTCATATATTATAGACCGTTACCCGATGCTTTATACTGTTCTTATCACTATGGGAGGAACATAGCTTAACTTTAAGAGGGCGTTACTTACTTTTTTAAAAACAAAACAACGTAGTTTTTCCTTTACTGTTTGTTAAAAAACCCTCATTTACATCGTGTGTACTTAGGGTGCACATCAGATGCCCCTCATGTCAATAAATTTTCTTTTACCTAGTCCTTAAGGTCCATGGACAATGCTTTAAACATACTTTATAATACCACCAAAAATGGTTTCATTCATATATTTCATTGGCATCAATGTAAAATCTGCCTGAAGCAGTATTTGAGAAACTGTATTATTTGATAAAAACTGGCATAATATCAGTGTTTTGGACAAGCTTTCAAAGTAATTCCAAAATGAAAAGTGATTATCGCGTCTGGGCCAGCGTGACCCAGAGTTACGTCCGATTTACAAATAACGCGATGCGCATAACGCGTGTCATGATCTGTCATCGTGGAACGGACTTGCGCGTGGCCCGTTTTCTTGAAATACGTACACAGTTACTTCTCTGATTATGCGGTACACGCACGTGTTGTTCATATGCAAATTATTTCTTTGATTGGTGGCCTTTAAAATTACGATAATAATTGCGCTTGATTGTTCGACGGTTGCACCAGCGGCGACCGTACCGACAAGGAGAAATCGCGAACTAATAGCTTTATTCAAGTTCCCAGACAAAGAAGCCGACAGGGAGGATAATCTGAGTGTGGCGGTGCCGTTAGCCCACGTGTGAGCTTGTTACAACTGGTTATCTTACCGCTGAACGTCATTTAAACGGGGTCAAATCCACCCAGCATCGTGTATAGCGTTCGCGAAACAGGCGAGGCCTTTGTCAGTTTGGTATATTTAAATATCTCTTGCAATTTTAACCACTTTTCCCGATGTTCCGTTTTTAAAAATCGTGTTGCGATATGATCACAGATACTGTTAAAGAGTACGAAACGTAAGAAATTAAGAAATGTCACTCAGCGTGTCTCATGGACCTTTTAAATGTGCCACTTGTCAAAATAAGAACCTCCACCTAAATTAAATTCATTGGATGTAGGAAGGGGGGCCACCGTGAGCTTAAAAAGTTTTGTACACAAAGTCAATAGATGTTTTGTTTTTGACAAAACACCAAAAGAGAATTGGTGCTCTCATGTGTGATTTTGGGTCATAAATTCCTCCAAGATGTACTTTATAAGGTTAGGCAAACAATTTTTTCAGAAGTACCAATCAACTTCCTCCTCAAAAAGGCAGAAAATATATTTTTAATAAATTTATTTCAGTGGAGTCACGGCAATACACTGAATAGCCAAACTTGACCCACATACAGAGCTTTTGTAATTAATTTTTGAAGGACAGTGTATTGTTGTAAGTTCAAGCATATTAACCATTAACCAGTTCCATAATATATCATATTTAAATGGTACTGGGCAATAATAGCAGGCAACTCTATTGTCCCCTCACTTTATGTCAACATGGGAAATGCCAGCTGGCATTTCTTTTCACAATATTAGATCACTCTTTTGTAAGTAGAGTGTTGATTATGTAACTAGCTATGAAGGTTTGACTTACAACAATACACTGTCCTTAAAGAACCTCAGTATACATAGCTACAAGCTTATCTGGGTCATGTTGTGGTTATTCTGTGTATTGCCTTGCCTCCACTGAAATTAATTTAATAAAATGTATTTTTTCTGGCATTGAGGATGACCTTGTTTTGTATTTGTTGGAAAATTGTTTACCTAGCCTCATAATAAACTTCTTGGAGGATTTCTGGCCAAATCACCAATATCGGTCATCATGTTTTGTGTTTTGTCAAAAAACATCAAAACATCCTATTGACTTTGTGTACAAAACTTTAAGCTCATGGTGGCCCCCCTTGCCGACATCCAAATGAATTTTAATTTGGTGGAGGTTATTATTTTGACAAGTGGCACATTTAAGACTAGGTTCAAGAAAATTGATTGACATGAGGGGCATCTGATGCACCCTAGTGTGTAACGGTAAAACATACGCAATACTGCGGGTTTGTTTTGTTGATTGGTAGGCACGAGTGAAACTCATGCACACAGGCTAACCCCTGTACAATTAAAACGAGCGCAGCCAATAAACCCCAGCTGCGTGTGGAACTGTTGCATGAAGTACTATATATATATATATATATATATATATATATATATATATATATTTATTTATTTTACTAGATAGGTCCATAAGGCAAAAATTTAATAATTCATTAGTCTATAATGAGCCTTTATTATTATGCTAATTAATATTCTTGTTTCTTGTTAGCTAATGAGATTATCCTTCATTTGCATAAATTAATATTCATATCTTTTGACGGAATAAAGCGCAAACAAAGGATAACGTTAAGGCGAAAAAAATTTCGCCCTAACGTCAAACTCTATGTTTAACAAAAGAGAATTTCGCCCTAGCGTAGGATATGTGATATAATATATGTGGTGTGTGTGTGGGTGATGATGAAGGGTCGAGAGCGGAGAAAATGTAATTTGTATAGGGGGAAATGTTGAGGGAAATAAAAATGATTTATAGGGAAATCCGGGAGGGATGGTCAAGAAAGAGATAAAAGGGAGAGAGAAAGAAATAAAAAAACCAAAAACGTTAAAAAAAAAAAGGAGGGGGGGAGCGAGAGAGAGCAAGGACAGGCGAGGAAAAAAATAAGAAAAAAGGGATAGTAGTTAACTAAACAAACCGGCAAAAAGCAGAGAAGGAATTAAAAGGCAGAAGAAGTTCCGACGAACATCAACGAGCGACAGATGGGGAAATGTACATTGTAAGGGTCTTTGGGGACTGATGAGCGTAACTTATGGAGGGGGTAAAGTGAGGGATATAGAGAGGGGGAGAGATGGTCATAGAGAAGATGAGATGACAGTCCGTTTATAATAAAGGTTATCAATTAGTCTGAATATATAGGCAAAGAGGGAGAGAGAGAGCGATAAATTCGGCATAAACCCCAAACTGGATAAGAAAAGAAGTATCATGTTATTTCACATATTTCACACATATTTAAGGCACAATATTTATGAATATTATAAACAATTGAATAACTATAAAAAGGGGCTGTCACAATTTGTATTAGGCACGTCAGCTTCATATAATCCCCAAAGACCGGAGTTTCGTGCTTTTTTATCATATTTACAATTGATGGAATTTTACTGATCTAATCAAAGATCAAAACCGCATGCCGAACCGGCGCGGCTGGGGAGGAGGCATGTGCGGTAATAAGTTCCTTGAGTTTAAATTTGAGCGTCCACATCGCCCAAAATATTCATATGAGGCCGCCACAGGTAAATACTAAGACTCCATGATGGTGTAACCTATTTTAAAACAAATCTATTTTGTTTTAAACAATTAGCATTTAAAACGAGTAATGTTGTTACGTTAGAGAGAATCACACACTGGGAGAGTCTGTGCAAGTAGTGGCCGACCCCTTGTGGTCATGGTCGGGTGCGTGAGATATTGCTAGTCAGGCAATAACTATCGCGGTATCAAGGGACCACCCACAGGACCACCCACAGTTAGCGCCGACATGCGACGCGACGATCGTGCTGCATTGTTTTTGGAAAGAATTTCACGATTCGTTAGTTGAAAATAAGGCATATATTAGGTAGATATTATATTGTTTTTTAATAAATGAATTATGATTTTTCACTATTTCATCATTAAAGTACATATACTGACTTTACTGAGGTGAAAAATGAGCGGATTACTTTGTGTTTAGTGTACGTTTATATCATGCCAACTTGGAGCGTGCTCCACGTGGGCAGAAATTATGCCTCTTCACAATAAATTCATACACACTGATCCCACAATTCCTTGTTCTTTTCGCGCACGACTTAAACATGTAAGGTATGGTGTGAACATTCTGAACTCTTTTCATCATTAAAATGACATTTTTTCGGGAATGCATTAATATTTTGACTTCA